>CAUYQU010021311.1:0-23346 GCA_963574635.1 Cheracebus regulus
TTTTTTTTTTTTTTTTTTTTTTTTTTTCTTCCTTCTATCAGCACCTTTCTTGAGACATCAAAGAACCAATTAACTTTGTAGCAAATTGGGTGGCGGCGCTTACACTGGAAGGCTGTTGAGGGCGGCAGAGTCTCGCAGTGCAGCCTCTGACTGCTGGGGACGGGGCTCGCTCTCCTCCCCTCTCTCTCCTCTGTTTCTCCTTTCCTCTCTTCTCTCTTCCCCGCCTCTCTCTTTCTTCTCCCTCTTTTCTCTCGTCTTTCCACCTTCCCTTCCTTCCTTCCCTGCTTCTTTCTTCTCCCCAATCTCCTTCCCGAGCTCTCGCTCTGTCCCTTTTTAAACTGCGGTCCCTGAATGTATGCCTTTCCCCAGACCTACGTTCTGTTCAAGGATTTTAATTAGGCCTTGACTCCACATCACTGTGTGCGCCTTTGTGGGTTGGTGAATGGCACCAGAGTGGTGAATCCCGCTTCTTGCAGCACTAGGCAGCCCTGTAAGAAATATTCTTTCAGCGGCGGACGCGCCACTTCACTACAGTCTGTCTTTTCACTCCCTTCCTTTGGCTTTTGTGCCTTTTGAAATTATTAAAATGTTAACATGCCTGCAGAGCCTTTGATATTTAAGACAAAAGACGACGAATTGCAGGCAAGCGAGGCATTCAACAAACTGCAAATGGGGAAAAAATCAAACCGCCCTTTCTTCCTTTGCTATGCCAAGCTTTCTACTTCTAGGAATCACTTCTCTTTATTTTACTTTAAACACATTTAAAACATGTTTGCATTTCAGGATTCAAAGGCATAAATTTAATTACTGGCAAATACACACTCACATCTATATAAAGTATAGACTGCCTTATGTAGAAAAAGAACAAAGAAAGCTGCTTGCATTTGAATTTCTATTAGTTTGTCAGCAATTGATTCTTGTAGTTGTTACCTCGTTGCTGACACTGGGAGGAAGTGGAATCCTTTCTATAGACCTTTGTGGCTGCAGGATCACGTTGACTCAAAGTGCCAGGATTACCTTCAACCATTTACCCCTTTTCCTCTTGAAGATACCTACCCATCCACCCCTAAGTGTCAGATCTCAGCACCTTGTATGTTTGTTTCAGAAACACAAGAAAGAAATTTACAAATGTAAAGCCTCAGAAATTCCTGATTATGGAATCGGAATCTCCACCTCCTTCCTCTTCTCCTTTCCAGTGGACATACCTTGTCCACCTCCCACTCTCTTCTGATGCCCAAGAGATGGAGAGTTCTCCCAAGCCTTTCCTGGGTGCCTAAGCCATCACATTGCTTGTAACTTCACAGAGATTATTCTTTAGGAAAGCATATCATTTCATATAATAAGCATGTACAACAAGCTATCATATTTCTGTTATGAGTTAAATCAAATAATGATATGCTACTACTTTATACTTATAACATGTCATATACAAGCATGTATGCATAGGTAGATATTATACATAATAGCAGCCCAAGTGCTATTTACCTGTTTTAAATTCTAGGTTTATTTTAATAGGAAATAAAAGCAACATTTTTTCATTCTTTCTTAAAGGCAGTAAATACGCTCATTTGTAAGTCTTTGGAGAAACTTCCTGCAATAGGAATTGGGTTTACCTATTTGGCACAGTATGCAAAGTGGGATAGGCTGGATCAATTAGAGAATTATCCATTTATGAAAATGTCTGGCTTCAATGAAAAGAGCTGGTACAATTATGAACTGTTGTCTTGACAACTGGGAAGGACTGATTGGATCATTTTATCAGTAGGGTTGCTGATGATTTCAAATACTGAAAAGCAAAAGCTACTGGAAAATAATAATAAACTTGGGAGAATGAGAAATGAAAAAAGGTGTGTGCATGTGTGTGTGTGTGTGTGTGTGTGTGTGTGTGTGTTGGGGCATTCTGCATATGAGGGTGAGATTGCTTGTACAGGATGCATGGGTACAAGAGTTATAGCAAAAGGAGTTTTCACCAAGAAGGACCATGCAGATTTCTTGGCAAAAAGCCAGAGTTGCTATTGTAAATTTCCTCGTCAGTTTCAATGTCAACCTAAGCTCATATTTGAACCTGGAATCAGGGCAAAAGCATTATCGCTCTGTCACTTTGTTGCCAGAAGTGGAATTTTTTTGTTAATATTTTACTGTTACATCTGACAGGATTTCACATTTTCTGTAGTCCGCCTTTAGTACATTGAACTGCCAGACAGAGAAATTAATACCCTGAGTGACTGTATTTTAATTAAGCAATTTCATGCAAATTACAAATTTTAGATTGCCAAATAATATATTGCACAAAAATTGTAGGCTGGCTGATCTGATATGCATGGAGTATTACTCTTCCAGGCACTGTGCATACATGGGAAAATGAACAAAAATGCTAATTTCCAATCTACTATGCAAACGGTAAAAGATGCCTATTTAGATACATATGCTTTTCTTACGAAGGGTAAACAGTTCTTTAATTTAATATAGCTGACACTTGAAGATGTGTTTTTCTCTTTTACAAAGATAATTTTTGCATTGAACAAGTAAATGAGAATTCAAGTAGAAAGCATCTCGTTAATGGCGACTAATAAAAACTAATATTGCATACAGTATAATGATATTAAACCTTGTAACTGGTACATAAAGCAAGATCATTCCTATGGTGATTCTGTCAATGAACATCAAATATAGTTGCATATTAAATATATACTTTTTGACAGAATAAAATGTTAACCCTTTCAGAAAAAGACTAAACATTGCTGTGGAATTCTACCTTAAAATGAAAGTGAAGAAATGGCATTCAAAGAAAAAAATATTAAATCCCAGCACTTAAACAATCCTTGTTACTTTCTAGTATTTCAATTAGATTTATAAGACAAGAAAAAATAGGAAACTTTGTTGAAAATGTAGCAACATATAGACTATACATTTTTTCCAACATTCAGAACTTAAAGAGCTAATCTATATAAATAAACATTTTTTTTTTTTTTGAGAGCGTGCAGTGGCACAATCAGGGCTCACTGCAAACTCTGCCTCCCAGGTTCAAGTAATTCTCCTGTCTTAGCCTCCTGAGTAACTGGAACTACAGGTGCATGCCACCACACCTGGCTAATTTTTGTATTTTTAGTAGAGATGGGGTTTCACCATGTTGGCCAGGATGGTTTCAATCCTCCTGACCTGGTGATCCACCTGCCTTGGCCTCCCAAAGTGTTGGGATTACAGGCATAAGTGAACTTTAATGAAAGAATCACTTGTTTCTATTTTCTTAATAAGTTCATGTTGTATCATAAAAGAAGAGATGATATTACACTTCTCTTGCATACAGTTCCTTGTAGTGTTCTCCAGATGTGACTTATTTCCTGCAAAGATATATTCTTTTTCATAAAAACACAGTTTGACACTTTATGAAAAAAAATATATAGCACTTAAGTGCTGTTGGGTTATCACAACTTTCTCAAAACAAACAGTCCAACTAGCATTGGGGGAAAAAATAGCAGAGAATTCTAGGAGATCCACTGAAAGCCTTACAAGATGATTTCCTAATTTTTTAGACAATATACACATGCAAGTTGAAGTTTATCTAAAAAGGAAATTGATTTGGGAATCTATGCAAAAGAATCATCTCAATCATTGCTGCACCAGAGAGTTTGTTGTCTCCTTCAGTTTCATGTTTATTCTCATTCAGACATAGCTCCAAAAGTTTGATTTCAAGCATCAAAAATATTGTATCTTACAACTTTAGTAACTTTTTAGTTTTTCAGACCGAGCATCACTATCTCTGGTTTTGTCTACACTGGCCTCAGAATCTTGTTTCACAATCGGTGAGGGTCTACTATAGCCAGATCTCTCTTTTACTATGTCTGGGATAATTTTGTACCTTTGGACTTTATAAACACTATTTAAGTGTGACAAAAATGATGGAACCTAAACCATGTAATTAGCACAATGTGGGTTTGATTATACAGTTAACTTCCATGCAGAAGAGAAGCAGCCGTATTCCTGAATTAGTTGCTAATGATTTCCTCACTAAAGAAGTGATGACAACTTTCAGCATTTTCATGTATGTATATATGTGTGATCTGTATTGTAGTGCAAACCAAATTTGTAATCTGCTGAGTTTTGTCCATCATTTTCTGTGTTCTGTTGTCTTTGGCCACAATGATCAGCAGCTTCCTGCTAAGAAGATACTGACCCTACTCACAGAAAGATTTTAGTCAATATTTAAGTCATTGCTCTAAGTTATTATTTAAAACTAGGTGTTTATTAATGGCCTCAGGCTTGCCCTTAAGGAAGACTGGGCTGAATCCAAAATCCTTGAAGGCACACTGGAAGTTGGGAGCCGGAGAGACTAGATGAAAACACCAAGTTTTAAGGGTTAGGACTGAAATTATTAATAAATGATGAAGGCAGGATTTTGGATAAGGTGGAAAGTAAGTTAGCATGGGTCATGTAACCATCTCTAAACCAGTTATTGTGAGGAGTTGGAAGGCAGCCTCTGAGTGCCCACATCTGGGCCATGTGCAGACCCAGAAGCCAAGCAATGTGTGAGCCACATATAAACCACTGGAATCGATGAAAGGAGGGGTAGTTCCCCAAGAAAAAGGATTGCATTCTGTCCTCAGTATAAAGGATGATGGGTAAGCAAAACAACATGGGAACCATACCCACTTTTTAGCTTTTTTAATTTAAGCATCTTACATAACTTTTCTGAGCCTCAGTTTTCTTATCTATAAAAGGGACAAGACTGTCTTTGAAGACTTGTTGTGAGAATAAGAGATAATTTATGTGTATTGATTCTCAAGCATTGAACATAAAAAATAAGAAAACAAACTTGAGTGGTATCCTAAGAATAGTGTTTTAGTTTAATAAAAATACATCACTGTGTATATAAATGTATATTTATTTATACTTAGAGGGTTTTTTTAGAGGTATGTTTAGAAAAAAATGACAGAGAAACTAAGGTCAAAATGTAAATACCAATTGCCTTCAGGTAGTAAGCTGATGGAAAATATTTTTTTCTCCAGTTTTTACATGTTTTCCAGGTTGCTTTAATAGCCATACACTTATTTTATAATGTTAAATTAATAATTTTTAAAGTAAAACAGCAAAAAGGCAAGATGTTATCATTAATCCTAAACTTCTTTCTAGGTATATTTAAGTCCAAAAATAATTCTTCACAGTTCGCTGAGTACAAAGAATGATTTGACAATAAATGTAACAAATGTAACATCCCATTTAGTTGTTTATTTTTATTTTCCTTTTATCAGGATAAGTGGTGCTAAACATGTTAAAATTTTTATACTAAATATGTGAGGACACAGTTGCCTATTAAAGAGTGACTAGTGGGTCTAATTAAAACAAAGTATATAATTTAATCATTATTTCTTTCTTTAGATATAAATCCAGTGCCTAAAATCATACTAGAACTGTCCTTTAACATTTATGCTATTAAGTTATGCAACTCAAGCATTGGCTTGAGTTCAAATAAGTTTATAACTAGATATATCAAAAGGAGTTTAAAACATACTAGTTAGTTGGGTATCTTTATTGTATTCCTATTGCACTTTTGTATGTATGTACATTCACATAGACACATGCATACTCAAACATAAACACAAGGTCACCTACACTTAAGTAGAGTCCTGTTGCAATAACTCTCATTTCCAATAATGCTGAATTTAAGAAACCTGTTTTAACTAATGGGCTCTTCACAACTGTGCTTTGTAAAACTGTAATAATACTTAAAGGTCTTACTGTTAAAAGAATTCCCATTGAGGCTAAATAGATTTCATTCAATAAAATTTGGTAGTGTGAGGATAATAATGTCAAAAAAAAAAAAAAAAAAGAACAATGGAAAAATACCACCAAAGTTCTCGAAGTTTAAAGGTGGATACAGAACTAAAAAGAAAAATACAAGAACTGTAACAACTGCTATGGACATATATCAAATGAAGTGAGAACATAAGGGAAGACTTGCTATGTCTGCCCTGGAGAAAGGAAATTAAGGGAGGCTTCAGAAGTAGCAGCGTTGAGAAGAAATTTAGACTGAGCTAGAACCTACTATTAGTCAAGTGAACAAGGAAAAGGGACAGCATAATAGTCCACTGTAGCCGATTGTTTCACATGCTGCTGGTGGCAAAGGTAATATTTCAGGTTACAAACGAATGAGCAGTTTTCAAAAAACTTTTCACTTGAAATCATTACAGCTTCACAGAAAGTTGCAAAAAATACGTACACGAAGGTCCCATGCACCCTTCATCTGGTCTCCCCCAATGTTTATATCTTGTATAACTATAGCACAATATCAACACCATGAAATTGACATGGGCACAACCCATAAAATTTTTTCAAATTTCACCAGTCATACATACACTCATTTTTGTGTGTGTATGTGTGTGTGTGTGTGTTTATATTCCATTTTATTCCATGTATAGGTTCATGAAACTGCCACCACAATCAAGATACAGAACTGTTGTATCACCAAAGGTTCCCTTGTGCTGCACTTCTATAGCTCCTATCTCTGCCCATACTTACTTCATACCCACTACTCCCCATCAGACTCTAACCTCTGGCAAGCACTCATTTGCTCTTCATTTTTATCATGACATTATGTCCAGAATGTTATGTAAATGGACTCACAGAGAATGTCAGTTCTGGAGATTGACTTTGCACTCCACATAATTCTCTAGAAATTCATCTAGATTGTTACACATAGCATTAGTTGGCTTCTTTTTATTGCTGAGTAATAGTCTGTGATATGGATTTACCAAAATTTTTTTAACCTTTAACCCATTGAAGGACATTTCAATTTTTTCCAATTTTTGTCTATTACAAATAAAGCTTCTATGAACATTTCTATAGATGTTTTTGTCTGAACATGAGTATTAATAGCCTAAGAGTCCTAGGTTGTATGGTAAGTGCATTTTTTGCTTTAATAAAAACTGCCAAACTCTTTTCTACAGTGACTAAATCATTGGACATTCTCACAAGCAATTATAATCAATATTTCTTTTAAAATTTTTATAGTTGCATATATATTTTAGGTTATTTTTCATGTAGTAAGTGATTTTCAATTATGATATAGAGTTTCCTTTTTAAAATAAATATTTTAAGAGAGAAGTTAAACTACTGGATAAGAACAATACAAGTAATATAGCGTTAGTTTGGTTTCTGGATATGGCAAAAATAATTTTGGTGATACAAGAAGGAGGGAAATGTGGGAAGCTGTGGCTGATGGCTAAGTACCCTGATGACTTTGTTTATTACATGTGACATAGATCTGGCACCTACTCTTGTCCTATCGCTAACTAGCAGTGGCTAAATTTTCTTATTTTATTTATCATATGAATAACTATATGTAAATATTTAATTGTAGTTAATAATAATATGGCTATGGAGAGGATGAACTGAGACAATACATACAAAATAGTAAGGCTGATGCTCAGAACGTGGTAAATCTCTTAGTCTTTACTGCAAAGTGAGCAGCTGTCTAAGACAAATTGATATAAGGCCATAGTATGCAGAGATCACAGATCATATAAACTTGAAGGAGACATATTGTCTTGTATAGAAAAATTAATAATAGAGGTAAGACTTAACCATGGTATGGAAATATCCTCTTATTTATTCTTTGCATAGTTTTAAGTATTACTTCATAGAATAGGGTTAAAGAAACTCTTTTTTAAACTCATAAAAATTAAACCTAACCCTTTATGATGTAAAATTTGATGCTTGATTCTTGTTTCTTTAGTTTTTAGTTGGATTCTCTCTTTTGACTTCAGAAACTCAAAAGCACTTTTCTGGGGGCAACTGAGAGGAGAGGATGTGGTCTAGTGGGAACCCCAGCTTCAAGAAGATACTCATTTTGAGACTCTAATAAATTGCTGAATCTCTCCAGCTTTCTATATTCTCCAATGTACAATAGCCTCTCTAAAGCATCCTCTTGAGTATTAAGTGAAATAACATGTTTAACACTCCTGACACATAATTGGAATCACTAAATAGTAGCTATGATTGTTGTTGTTGTTGTTGTTGTTGTTGTTGTTGTTGTTTTTGAGACAGAGTTTTGCTCTTGTTGCCCAGGCTACAGTGTAATGTCGCGATCTCGGTTCACCACAAGTTTTGCCTCCCAGGTTTAAGCCATTCTGCTGCCTCAGCCTCCCGAGTAGCTGGAATTACAGGCATGCACCACCATGTCTGGCTAATTTTTGTATTTTTAGTAGAGACAAGGTTTCTCCATGTTTGTCAGGCTGGTCTCAAACTCCCGACCTCAGGTGATCTGCCCTCCTCGGCCTCCCAAAGTATTGGGATTATAGGCTGAGCCACCACACCCAGCCACTGTGTTTTTAAAATGTTTCTTCATACTTAGTCTGTGAATTAAATCAACTCACATGTGGGTAAGACAAAATTTGTCAGTCTAAACTGAAGGTTCTTTGTGTAATCATTGCAAAATGGAGTTTCCTGCAAGGGTTTTTATAGGTGTATATGCATGGTTAGGGAGTGGTGGGGAGACCTGTGTGCCTGTTTCTATTCATTCCAAACACCCAACTCATTTAATAAATAATAACAATAACATTAAAACCTAAGCAGTAAGGCCATTTACCTGCTTATAGCTCTCCAACAGTCCCACTAACCTGTGGATGGCTCCAACTGCACAGCTGATTCATTTGAGTCACTTTCTTGATACAGAAAGTAGCAATCAGTAGTCACGTTTGTATGTAAGTTAAAAGAGAAGGCCGAAGAGTGAAAGATTTACATACTTATGCACAGAGATACCGTGGAGAAAATCCACTTTCGTTTTCCTACTAATAAGTGTCAGAGACATAGTGGTGATTTTTTCCTCATCATATCAATTACATAGAATATCAGCTAGACTTTTCAGTTTTGAGAGACTTGATAATTTTGGTAGGAAAGAATTTCTAAAGGAAGCTCATCAGGATAATAGCATCTCTCTTAACTCCCTTAAAACTGCAGGTATTTCCCCCTGTAATTGGTGGGAAATTTACTGACCACATAATAGAATTAGAAAACAAATCTGTTCAAGAAAATAAGCAGAAGCCATCAGAAACATTTACTATTATATATCAGAAAATCTTAAGGTTTACTTGTTACAGAATATTTGGCATTACAGCATTAAAAAAATTATTTAAGTGGATAATTAATGGTTAAATTACATTAAAAAATTTAAGTAGGTAATTAATGGTTAAAACACTATGAACTGTAGACTAAACAAAGAATAGCCTTGTAATTGTAATATCATCATATATGTCTCACTGTGTAATTCAACGGACAACAACATTCAGGAGACATTTGAGTTTTACAGTAAAACTTTGTAAAATGTGCCTCTGTATTACTAAAGAATTTTTTAGTTTTAATTTCAACTGGATGAGGCACTAGTGTGAATGCCTTTTATGATTTTTAAAATGATTTTTTGCAACATTAACTTTTACAATATGAAACATAATTAGGACAATGAAAATAAGAAGTGTTATCTATCCCACCAGATTACAGTGATCATCCTCTCTGTGTTTCTCTCACCAACCCCCCATACCATTCCTTTTGTCTTGATTTTCATTGGCTATGCATGAATTTTGGAGAAATCTTTCTATAGGATATGTAATTCTTTTAAACTTGTGTAATTTAAAAAACTGTGTAATTCTAAGTTTCCAAAACGTATTCTTCTACCACTCATGGATTTTGATTCTTAAAAGAAATTAAAGCTAAAATTACTTTTAAAGTTTCATCTAATTAACAATTACAGCAATTTTCAAGTCAACGTAAAATTTTCTTTGTATTTATTTAGATAAAGGAACTAATTGTTATATTTCTTGTAGCTATTATTAATAAAACAGTATATTGATTGTTTTTATCTATGAGAGTTAACATTCCAAAACATATCTTCTTCAGTCCCAATAAATCTGAACTGCCTTGTTTTCAATGATTTATGAATTAGTTAGACTCAAGGTAGGATCATCCTTTCTACATACTGATACTAGAAGAGTATATCAATTAAAAAAATTGGATCAGATTTTGGAAAGTACATGCTATGTATTGAGTTGTGTTTCTTCCAGACTCACATGTTGAAGTCCTATGCCCAGTGACAATATTTGGAGATAGGGCTTTTAGGAGGTAATTAAGGTTAAATGGGGCCAGAAGGGTAGGATCTTAATACAATAGGATTGGCAGCTTTGTAAGAATAGGAAAAGAGTGATCCCTCCCTCCACATTCACACATTAAGGAAACAGCATGTGAGGACACAAGGAGAAGGTGGCCATGTGCCCTCACACAAACCAAACCCTGCCGGACATTGATGCTGAACTTTCTGGCCTCCAGAACTGTGAGAAAATAGGCTTTTATTATTTAAGCCATCTAGTATTATGTTTATTAGGGCTGTCCAAGCTCAGAAAGCCAGTATGCCTTCCAAAACTACAACACTGTACTTGGAGACAGAAATCCTGTGGTTTTGCTGCAACTCTGCCACTCGAAAGATTTGTGGACATGGCCAATTCACTTACTGGCTTTGACAATCAGTGCCTTTCTCTGTAAAATGGGGATGGTCATCTTGTTGGTAATCTTGATGGTAATCTTGGATTAAATGGGACAATAGAGACAAAAATGACTTCAAAACTAGAAAACACTGCATAAAAATAAAATATCCCATTTAAATTCAAAATTATTCTTAGAAGAGTTGGTTTCTATTTACCTATATGAGATATGTTTGTATAGATTCTAAATATAAAATATAAATATAAATATATATATATATATATATATATATAAAATTTATACTTTTCACAAAGTCATTGTTTTAAAGAGCCAGTATTATAGATGGTGAGAAGTCAGAGTCTATTCTTTGCATTTTCTGTTAAATTTTGAAATAGTTATCATAAACACATAAAATGCACCGTTGTAAAATGTGAAATACTGGGCTATGTAGGCTTGCTGTAGAGTAATGTTTCTTGTGTATTTAGTTTATACAAAATATATTGTAAGTGCAAGTTTATTTTCAAATAATTCAGTAGTTTGATAGTTATAGTATGTGCTGTTTAATGAGTATTTTCTAATTTTTGGATGACTAGTAACATTACGGAGACAGATGCATTTCATGAGCAAAAGAAGCAAAACTATATCATCAATTATTAAAAGAATGAGAAAATCTTACATCCAAGCTTAACTAGGTTTTGGTATAAAAAGATAAAAGATGAAATAGAAGAATTCACAAATCTAAAAGTGAGACTATTGGGGCCATACAAACTTTAGTGAATATTAATAGTTAAATGAATGGATTGTATAAATAGTTGTTTCGATGTGGACACAACATCAAATATATGGTAAAATGGTATTTGAAGCAGAAGTTACGTATCTTAAAGATAAAATAACAATAATAATAATCGTGATCTGTAACCCCTCATGACATTAGTAAAGAATCACTGATTTCAGAGTAGAAGAAGTAAAAGCTTACTAAATTGCACATCTTGCATAAAAAGAAGTCCAACTTATTTAAATTAAAAATGAGATAATTATTTGCCAAATTTTAATAAAAACTAAAAGCAAAGAAAACCTACTTCTGGAGGCAAAGGGGACAATAAAATTCCATGCAGCTATATTCAATTTACACACTAAAAAAAGAGTATAAAATATTCAAAGATAAGGAATATAAAAATCCTTAATGAATGTTTTCTTTAAAGATATTCTAAAATACAAATTTAAAAATAAATGTAACTGAAAGAATGGTTAAAGTAGATTAGATGCAGAGGAACAAAATACAATGGAAGATGGCAATAAAAATGTCAGACAAAATAGAAGTCAAGGTGAAAACCAGAAAAATAAACACATTTTATATTTAATGAAGGTGCTGTTATCTTTTAGGCAGTCCTTATAATGCTTAAAAACATTTACATAACAAAAAGTAATACCAACTAATCATATAAATTAAAACCTGTTAGATGCAAAAGGAAAAAAAAATCATTAGCATTGGTACATGTTATTTATCACTATCATTCTAGGACAAATCAAATAGACAAAAAGCAAATGAATGTGTCAAGATATCAAGTTAATTACCAGCACGCTGTTTACTCAATGGCAAAGGAGATGAACCCACAGAATGAGTCTATCCAACAGAAGACAAAACAGGCTTGATAGAAGAGAAAGAGAAGAGAGGAGAGAAATACCAAACTACAGCCAATCTGAGAAGAGTGTTCTGTTTGCACATATTTGGGGCTAGTGATCAGCGGGCAATTAGCCAGAAAGTGAGTCTGGTCCATCTGTTCTGACATAGGCCAACTAGTCGGTATCAAAGAAACAGCTTTAGTTGTTCATGTAATCCCTGGAAGACCTCACAAGTTTATTATGGTATCTTTGTGACAAGCTGCTTCTGTGAAAAAATGTCTGCCAGAGTTCTTTTTTAAGCACCTCTAGTTAGGTTAGATGTGCACCATTTCCCTGTTCGAAATTCCTCAGGTATAATCAAAATTTATCAAAATGCATAATGTATATAGAATGCATAGAAAAAAGCTATGAAAAAAATACTTCACATTGTTAACATAGATATTTCTGGTAGTGGTGTTACTAAGTGATTTTTATTTACATTTTCCCAAATAATAAAAGTCTGTTATATTTTTGTGATCAGGAAACCGAAAAATTATACTTTAAAAAATAATTGGTCTCAATCATTGAGCATCCATGTGCCTTATATATGTTGCTTCATTCAGTTATTCAGCAAAACCCAATGCAGTATATATCATCACCCCATTTTAAGATAAGGAAATTGATCCTGAGAGATAATACCTGCTTAGTCCAAGGATATCACTGATTCTACTGTTTTGACCTACGAAAAATTAATGGCATTGCCAAGAAAAGTAGAATTTTATGAATGGGCGTTCACATTTGAAATAATGAATTAAGAAATAAAATAGCCCTAAAGTGACAATTTTTGTGATAGTGACAAATATGTATTTTTAACAATTTGAATCTGGAGCTAGAATGCTTAAGTTTGTTCTCTCATACAATCGCTGTATGGTTTTGGGCACATAACTATCTTTTTCAAAGCTAATTTCCTCCATTAACTGGCAATTATAATAGCATCTATTATTACATTATCATAGCATTAGAAAAGGTAGTATTCATATATCTCTTACAACTGCATCTGGTCTGTTTGAGGGAGAAGAAGGGTTGTGTGGCTGGAGCTTAGCAGCAGAAGGAAAAGTGGGATGAGATGAGAGAGGTGAGAGATGACTAAGGCTTTCTTTTTTTTTTTTTTTGAGGGAGATGGGAAGCCATTGGAGCATTTGGGGCCACGTAATGACAAGATCTGACTTGTGTTTTAAATGGATTTTGCTGCTGGTGTTTTGTAAATTAATAATGGGGTGCAAGGGTAGGAGCAGGAAGACCTATTAAGATCCTATTTCAAATGCAGAAGAGAAATGATGGTATCTTGGACCAATAATTAGTTCTGAGAGGGACAGAGTGTATAGTTTTGCAGGGTATCCCTACATGAAGTTTGCTTGTCATCATGATAAGTCTAGTTAAGTCTTATATGCTGCTGAGATTGCTGAATACAGTCTCCCTATCCTACAATTATAAAATAGTGGCAGCTTATTATACACTGTGTGTACTTTCTTTAGCAACAGATGCGTTTGTTTCAGATATCATTTAGTGATAGCAGATGACCTAAGGCTGATCAGTTGCCAGCAAATGAAAAAGTTAGAGCTCACAATGAATAATCGGCAAAAGATTGGTGAATAAATAAAAAAATTATCAAATTGTACTGCTTATTTTAAGGAAATATGCAATTTATGTAAAAATTGCATTAAATGTAATTGATGTGTTAATGAAGATTTTTACAAATCTCTTATTTATTTCACAGTTGAGTGTAACTGCTCCTTCCCTCTAACAGATGGAAAATGAATGGAAAGTCACATAAAAAATCTGAGATTTGGAGAGGTATATCTCTATACTGTTCTCTTTTTCTTTATAGATAGGTAGGAGAAGGAGAAATGGTAACAGCCAGAGAAGATGATCTGTTGACCAGAGCTACATTTGTCAGTTACAAGTAAGTTACTTGGCCAAAGTATAAGGAATATATCTCAACATTACTGGAAGTTTAAGGAAGAGAAAGAAGCTAAGAGAGCCAGGGAGAGTAGAGTCAATGGGAGAAAAATAGCTCGAATAAATTTTTAAAAATATGATTTTTCAATTCCAAAGTTTTTTTTTTTTAATCATCATATAAATGTCCTTCTATCTTCCTAAATTTCCTGTGGAGTTCACATAGCAAGTCCAATGCCTTCTTTAAGTGGTGATGGTGTTGACATATGTTAAACAAACAAAAAAGCCTGGGATCCATATGCGAGCTAATGAATGAAAATGTCAATATGCGGAAATACTATGGCAGAAGCTGGAATTTGGAGTCAATGCTGACTAGACAAACATTAGACATCTGGCCCCTGCAATCCCCAGAGAGATTTGGGGACACATGGATCTCACTGCACATGTACTGGATTTTGAGCTATTCTGATTTGGATCTCTAGGAACAAGGTACTTTGGCTAATGTTTGAGATAGTGTCTTAGTTGGGCGTTGATAATTTGAAATAATTGTATATTGAGGATGTGGCAAATCAAGGGATAAATGAATTTCATGTACTTACAGTATTTTGCAGGTCAGCCATCAACCTCAGGGCCTTTTCACATCCCTGAACCCTGTGATTCTCTAGCTTTACTGCACATTAAAAATACCTTGGGATCTTTGTAAAAATGTCTACATTTGAATCCCATCCAAAATTAAATAATAATTTCATGTGTAGATAAGCTTGAGAATCACAGTAGGTGCCAAATAACTGTAGAACAATTTAACCTGGGTGTACTAGGCAGGTTTGCAGCAATCAATCCATCAATCACTAATTGATGAAAAAAATATGGATCCCTGACCATGTAGAATATGCTTTATTAAAAATGTCAGAGGAATGTATGAAGCATGGATCTTATCCTTAAAGAATTTATCATGAAACTGAAAGAACTAGGTTCATATACTATAAATGACTGTCAAGAGTCAAAATTGCTTGATGACTTTAAGTATTAAAGTAATAATATGGGGCAGGGTAATTAAGAATTGCTTTAAGGAGGAAGTGTACCTGGGTTACTGTTACTTACTTTTGGAGAGAACCAGTAGATAGCGATTATAGAGGTATATTATTGATCCAGGTTACTTTCAAATACCAAAAAATATCATTATTATTGAAGTAGTATTCAAAGCTTAGAATTTTTTTGTAAGTAGGCAGACATAGTGAATGAGTTACAAATCATAAAGACTGACTTTTCTTGAATAGAGTTTTATGTTAATCAAATTTTATGGTAAAATTAGTAAATGAATATACATAGTATTCATTCTTTATAGTAATTAAAAAGAAATAGTTCACATACATGATAATTATTGTTATTTTTGTGCAATAACAAATGGTTTCTCATCTTACTTTATTGTCAAGTATATATAATCCATAACATAGCAGTGTAGAGACACAGCTCTGGAGCCAGAACACCTTATTTTCAATCCTGGATACTCTGCCTTCCGTGTGACCTTAAACATAGTACTTAATTTCCCTCTCCTCTATTTCTTTATATATGAAAAAGGGATAATACTATTATTTTTCTTTAAAAATTATCGGGGGATTGAGTTAGATAATACATGAACATCACTTAAAACAGCACCTCTCCTATAGTCTGTCCTTAATAATAGCTGTTATTTGGGTTAGGTACAGTGGCTCACACCTATAATCCCAGCACTTTGGGAGGCTGGGATGGGCAGATCACCTGAGGTTGGGAGTTTGAGACCACCTTGGCCAACAAGGCGAAACCCTGCCTCTACTAAAAATGCAAAAAATTAGCCAGGCATGGTGGCAGGCACCTGTAATCCTAGCTATTCAGGAGTGTGAATCACTTGAAGCCAGGACGCAGAAGTTCCAGTGAGGTGAGGTCATGCCACTGCACTCCAGCCTGGTTGACACAGCATGACAGAGCAACACTATGCCTCAAAAAATAATTAATAATAGCTGTTATTAGTATCACTAATTTTCTTGGAAATCATATTATTTGGTGATTATCATTATCATCTGTAAACACACCAGAAATTTATACTTTCATTCATTCATATATATATATGTGTATATATATACGTGTATATATATATATATATGTATACACAGACACATGTATATATACACAGACACACACATGTATATATGCATATATATATATATATATATATATAAAGATGAAAGGTTGCTTTGCTTAAATCTTATTACTAAATGCTGTTGGGACCAACAGCATTTGGTCCCAACAGGCCTCCACTGAAAGACCCATACAAGCTGTGACCTTTGGCAGGTTGATCATCCCTTTCATGCCTCAGTTTCTCACCTGTAAAATGGGGATAATCATACTTCCTACTTCAAAGGATTGTGGTAAAGATTAACTAATGCAAAACACTTAAAACAATACCTGACACAAATTAAGCACTACGGGTTAGCTATTATTCTTATGATTATCATTATTTTTATGATTGTGCTCCATTCATGATCTTCCACTTCAATATTCCCACAGTTCTTCAGCTCCCTGAAGGGTTCTTTAGTGGATCCCCTCTACTCATGTTAATTTCCCTGGTTGCTTGTGAGCTTTAGGCAGCAGAAAATGACTACCAGCTTGTTAATAGCATTTTGACTGAAACTCATTTTTATAGAATGTCCTGGGAATTTACAACTTAAGCCTTTCATCGCTAATCCCATTGAAGGATATTCTCTAAGTGTAGGTAATAAAGAGCGAAATCGCATCCTCACTGCCTTGCACTGGTGTGGACAGGAATAGAGCCAGAGTGAAGGGGGGACTGTTTTCTTGAGCTTGGCCCCATTCTACATCTCAGGTCACTTCAAAGGAAATTCTGCTCTTTCCTTCTGAAGAAGGGAGAATGTTTTTTTTAGCTTTTTGACACTTAAAAATTGGAGTGGCAATAACTGAAGATGACAAAAATGCACTTGACAAACCCATGAATTTTTTTTTTTCCTGAGGTTGGCATTATTGTTTATATTCCTTTTGCTTAGGCTAATAATAGCTGTGGTAATGCTACTTCAGGTCCTATGTGGCTGTTCACTGAGGTCCTTTTGGAAAACAAAAACTAAGATAAAAAAATTATTTAATATACCAACAAAGCAGGTTTTTTAACACTGAAAGGAAGAAGAAATTAAAACTATTTTCTTAGCATTTTAGTAGCAAGACCATTCTAATGACACTAAACAGGTAAATTGTAGCATTCCATTCTGAAAATAATGAATTTAAGCAGATTTCTGCAGTAAATTTAAATCTAATCTGCATTATTAAATAAAAAATGATAGTGCGCTATTTTGTTTTACCTGCATTTGAGAATAAGTCCCTTTTATCTAATGTAAGAGAACAAAAAGAACAGACATAGTATTTTAAAAACAGCACCCTAAGGATTTTTAAAAACCAGAAAATTGAAATAACTTTGTGAAGATGGCATAATATCACTTTTGGAATTTTTAAAAAGCTTCTTTCATTAAAAATCACCCCCAAACTACATTCTTTATAAAAGAATTACTCTACTCATTTTTATTAGTTTAGCTTTAATGTCAGTACTCAGGTTTATAAGTGCAGTATTAGAAAAACAATGGATTAATAATAGATGTCATATGATGCTTTTATATCTCATATTATGTTTGATTCCTCATTGCTTTTCTCAGTTGCTTTAATTCCTAATCACTCTCCCCCAAACAGAGAGCATCTGCCAATTTCATTATATGGGAACTTAATAATACTTAATTAAAATACAAAGCTCCAGTTGCTATCTACTATTTAATTGAATGTGATTTAAATAAAACAATAATGGAAAGTATCAGGTAGTTCATATATATTTCTGTTTGAAAAAGGATAATATCTTGACTTTTTTTCAGGGTAACTATGGGTTTTATAATTTTATCTATATTATAAAAGGAAACTTTATACAATATTACTCCATTTACTTTCCTTCTAGCACTTAAAACTACATCTTATTGCAGCCTTTTAAACATCAACTTTTCTTTTGGACATTCAAAGCAATGCATTACATTTTTCTATATAATAAAATAAATTTACTAGGTTTGTAATGGTTTCAAAATATGCCTCTGTAGTGTCTAATAAGAGTAAACATACTTTTACTAGTGATTTTTAGATCACTTTATTATATGATTAACATACAGAAAGCTGTATGTATTTAATGTATACAATTTGATGAGTTTGGAGATGAGTATACATCTGTGAAACCATCACCACAATCTATACCATAAACATACCCACTACCTCTAAAAGTTTCTCCTGCCATCTTTATGTATTACTACTGTTAAGTTTCAGGGGCGACAGGAATACGTAACATAAGCTCTACTCTGAGCAAATTTTTAGGTAGACAATACAGTATTTTTAAACTATAGATACTATGCTAGTATATCTCTAGGACTTGTTTATCCAACATAAGTGAAACTCTGTAACCTTTGACTAATACTTCCCCATTCATCTTTGTCCCAGCCCCTGACAACCACCATTCTACTCACTGCTTCTATGAGTTTGACTATTTTAAATTCCTCAGTTAAGCTGTATCAGGAAGTGTTTATCCTTCTGTGTCGGACATATTTCATTTAGCATAATGTCCTCCAGGTTTATCCATGTTTTTAGTGGCAGGATTTCCTTCTTTTTTTAATGGTGAATAATATATATATTCCACATTTTCTTTATTGATATATATGTTGAATGAATATTGAGGTGAATTTAATGTCTTGGCTGTGATAAATATTGTTGCAATGAAATAAAGATGCAGTTATCTTTCCAAGATTCAAATTTCAATTACTTTGGATATATACTCAGAAGTAGGATTGAAAAATCATATGGGAGGTCTATTTTTAATTTTTAAAGTTACTTTCATACTGGCTACACCAACTGAAATTCCCACCAACAGTGTACAAAGCTTTCAGTTTCCTTTACTCCACATCCTTGCCAACACATCTATGTATGTATGTATGTATGTATGTATGTATGTATGTATGTATCTATCTATCTATCTATCTATCTATCTAATAGTCAACCAGTAGGTGTGAGGTGGTATCTTACTGTTACCCAAAGGACTTTTTGCTTGAAAATTTTGTTGAAAAGTGTAAGTGTATGATAAACTGTTAACTTAATATCGTTAGAATTCATAATTATGAAATAGATACTAGTTACTCTACAAATGTGAATAATAATAATAACCATGACAGGAGAATTCAGACGCTATGAACTGTTGTTTCATTTCTCTTTTTCTTTAAATCTAATAATAATTTTTGTAAAAAGAATATGTAAAGAAATATGGATCATGGTGAAAACAAAGCTTGAAACAGTGCACTGTATTCAAAAGTAAATATGTATTTTGTAAGAAAACAAGTTTGAAAGTAATCTTCAGTGTATATATTTTCATTTGTTCAAATATTTGCTTCAAATCATTTAAAAAATAATGTATTATAAACTCAGTTGAAGTCGCTTTTGTGCCTCTTCTTTATTTCCCTCGATTACTCTCCACTAACAAGAAGTTGCTATTCAGTTTAGTTGTCCACTGTTTTATAGTTTTATAACATATTCATAAGGCAAACATCCAGAAACAGCTTAGTGTGAATTTTTGATATTTCTTAAATGTATATACATATAATCCTAGTTCATTTAACTTGTATATGGTTATTTGTTGTTGCTGCCGTTGTTATTTTTTTGGAGATAGAGTCTTGCTCTGTTGCCTGGGCTGGAGTACAGTGACATGATCTGGGCTCACAGCAACCTCTGCCTCCTGGATTCAAGCGATCCTCTGGCCTCAGCCTCCTAAGTAGCTGTGATTACAGCTATCCACTCAGCTAATTTGTGTAGTCTTAGTAGAGATGGGCTTTCACCATGCTGGCCAGGATGGTCTTGAACTCTTGACTTCAAGTGATCCACTCACCTTGGCCTCCCAAAGTGCTAGGATTACAGGTGTGAGCCACTGTCCCTGGTCCCTATTTAGCTTACATGGCATTTTTTTTATATTAGGTAAGCCAAGGTGATAATGGGAGGAGAAGCTGAGGATGGGTGGTAACTATCTGGCAGGAAGAGAGTGGTATTTTATCACTGACATTGTTTAGAATTGCCAACTTTTTGTTGGTTTTATTGTTAAGTTCTCTACAGACAGTTCTCCCCATTTATGTTTGCTCCTAGGCAAACACTCCCACCACTCCTCCTCCACCTTCCTCCTTGGTATGCTACTATAAAGATTCTATCATTTTTATTTTCTCCTCTTTTTGTATTTATGTGAGTCAGTGCTACTCAAAGTATATGGTCTGCAAATTGTTTAGACCTGGTCAGTAATGAAATAAGAAGCTTGTACCACAATGCATATCAATCTATTGTTTCCTTTATCCAGAAAGCCATGCTAAAAGACAAAACAAAACAAAACAGTATATGGAAATGAGGTAGTTTACACCAGAGTATGTGCAATGAGGTAATTAATTTGCTTTCTGAAGCAAGCCCCTTATATCACAAGAGGTTGGTAACAAACTGTTCACAGAACAATACTCTTCACTTTTTAAATAGCAATGCTATGGGATGGTTGTAATTTTTCTTACTTATTACTCATAATTCAGAACGTATCCTTAATGTCCTTCCAGGTTCACGAGCAAAAGAGTTTCTCTGCACTTGTTCTTAGAGGTAGAATTTCTGGGAATTGGGCTATGTGAATATTCAGCTTTCCCACGTATCAGCTTTAAATTGCTCTCTAGAGTGATTATATCAGCATACCCTCTGACCAGCATTGCTGCAGGTTTCAATTTTCCCTAAACCCTTACCAATAGAAATGTCAGGCTTTTTTTTTTTTTTCTAATTGAACTGAAATAGAATGCTTTCTCTTCACATTTTTGTATTCATTTTTTGCTTATTCATTTGGCAGATTAATGAATTTTGGCTGTGCTTTTATATAAGATTATTTCATGTTAACCTTATACCCAGTTAACTTGCTGAATTATCTGACTAGTAGAGTTTAGAATTTACAAGTAGATTCACTTGGATTTTAAAAGCAACTATATTATCTACAAATTACAACATTTGTGCCTTTCATTTCCAGTTTATTTGTGCCTTTTATTTCCTTTCATTTCCCTCTACTTTACCTATCATATTGCATTGGCTCAAATCATCAATATAATGTATCTTCCTATTAAGTTTGAGAATACTTCTATTTTCCCATTTTCAACTAAGATGTTTGCTGCATTTATGTATATATCTTTACAGCAGCCATGAAAATGTACTTTGAAGACTTAGCATTATAGGAAATGGAGGGTAATTGACCCAAGGCCCAGTAGCCACACTCTGAAACTTACTGCTGTGTTTGCTCCGAGGCCATGCTTTCAACAGATTGCTTCTAGCCAATGACTGAGCATGGCAGGAACCCAGGTTAGGCCCATTCTTAGAACACATGGTACTCCACTGATGACGGACTTTGGCTTAAGGACTCCCTGACAATCTTGCTGAATCTTCCTTAAATTGCCTAACAGTCTCAGATGCTTCCACACAACCTTCTTTCCTTTACACAGGGTCTAACTTGCCTCTTGGCCTGACAGCTCTCCCAGCTCCCAGCTCCCTTTCCTTGTTCTCTCATACACACGTTTAATAAAATACTTGTGCATTCAATCCTGTGTTGACATCTGTTTTCTTCTCTGAGGAGCTACACTAACATAACCTTTATCTAATGAAGAAAATTTCCTTTCATTCCTACCTCTGTAGGAGTTTTTAACATTCATTTCCTTCTCATAGTTGAATTCAATGTTTTGGCTCATGTCATTATTCTCTTTGGAGGAGTAAAATGTCAAGTGAAGTTTTATTTGATTCTCCCTACACCTCATTTGCCCTCTCTCAGATCTTCATTTTTTCTACCTATTCTTAAAATTGCTTGTTTGAGGTTGAAGAGACTAATTCATGCTGATTGATCATCCAGCATATTCCCCCCACCTTCTTTCCATCTAGGAAGAATGGTGAGACAATTTTCCTGTTTTTAGAGGTTTTCTATTTTTTCATGTTAATGGTAAGTGTTTTCTTCTGGACTCCTACCCATACCCTACAGTTTGTTTTCTGTAAAGTTGTTTGTATGGTATCAACAAAAATGTTCAAGATAATGGTAACTCATTGTCTTCTGTCATAGCTAGCTTCTAGGGTAGAGAAATGGTACCTGCTTGTGTTATTTGATATCTTCTTTTTCTCTATCCCTGGATATGTCACTATTTATGATATACACTTGTGACCCTATTATAAATGCTTTTTTTTTAATCTGTTTACCCATTTTCTTTGTTACTCTTCTTTATTTATAGGAAAAGAAACTTCTGAAAGCTTTCTTCTATAGTCCTGAAGTTACTGAAGTTACTTCAGTACCATTTTAACATGCAATAGAAATGAAAACAGTGAAACTATATCGCCTCTAAATGGAAAATAAACTTTGAAGTTAATTTTTTTTTACCTGATTGGAAGCTCTCATTTGTTGTATTAGAAATACCATTCAAGTCAGTGCATTTAATTACAAAATTTGTGAATGGCACTTGTTTCCAGAAGCAGAATTCTGATGTGCATACTTGCCAACTGTTAGAAAACTTACTGCAGTGCAAATGATTTTCAAAATATTACATTGAAATGTGTTTAGAAAAGGATAGAGAATTCCCTAAAGACCTTAATGCCAGTTGGTACTTCAATAATCCCATAGTATGAGTGAGTGAAATTCAGTACAGAGTGACTATAGGCCTCAATTAGATGTCTAACGTCCAGAATTATTAGGTCGGGATGCCACAGATTGGGAGTATTGGTTCAGAACCCATGGTCTGGCTCTGGCCTTCACATTGAGCAGAAAATAAGGGATAAATTCCCAGCCTAATATAAACACAGTTCACCTGATAGAGAAATTGAATAAGGTGACTGACATCATAAACTCCTCCATACCAAGCACAAAGCAGCAAATATAAAATAATTTCATATTTACTTAGCAAATCAAACATACAAAAGGGAAATTCTTGAGTGCCAAAAATAAGCACTTCAAAGTAAAATTAAGAGGAGTTTAACTGAATGTTTTATGAGAATATTTAAACTAGATATATGCTTTGTACTAGGAGATAATTTTAGTGCCTATGTTAGGGATAGTAATTCATAACATTTTTCTAAAAAAAAAATCCTTGAAGAGGTCCTTTATGTTCCTTGTTAGTTGTACTCCTAGGTATTGTATTCTCTTTGTAGCAATTGTGAATGGCAGTTTGTTCTTGATTTGGCTCTCTTTAAGTCTGTTATTGGTGTATAGGAATGCTTGTGATTTTT
>CAUYQU010021313.1:0-45004 GCA_963574635.1 Cheracebus regulus
ATGAAGTTTTTTCTGTTTCTTAGTTTTCCTTTGGGGGGCGCCCCTTCCCCACAGAGCTGGGCCTTCCCGGGTTCAGCTGTGCTTGCTCTCAGTCCTCAGCGCTTCCAATTGCTGTTCTCCTTGTGGGGATGGGACCAGCGGAGCCCGACAGGGCAGCCAGTCCCATATACTCCGCACCGAGAAGCACCGTGCCGGGGCACAGGCAAAACAGCCGCGCCGGCCAAAAGAGTCGTGCTGGCAACCCGTATGGCTCCTTCGCCGGGAATGGCCCAGTTTGTGGGCATCAAAAATTCGTCTGCAATTGCGGCATCCACTCGCTCTCTGCGCTTTCACTGGGAGCTACAATCCTGAGCTGCTGCTACGTGGCCATCTTGGATCTCTCTCCCAATATTTAAAATTTTTTTATACAGACAGGGTCTTTCCATGTTGGCCATGTTGGTATTGAACTCTTGCGCTGAGGTGACCCTTCCACCTCGGCCTCCCGAGTACTGGGATTACAGGCATGAACCACCATGCCCAGCCTCCCTGGATCCTTGATCTTCAACTTTCTCCCTCTCCTGGCCTGATTAAAAACCTTAGAGGGGCTGGGCACAGTGGCTCACGCCTGTATTCCCAACATTTTGGGAGGCCGAGGCAGGAGGAACACTTGAGATGGGTTCAAGTCCATCCTGGGCAACATAGCAAGACCCTATGTCTACAAAAAAAAAAAACAGAAAAATTGGCTGGGTGTGGTGGTGCAGGCCTGCAGTTCCAGCTACTTGGGAGGCTGAGATGTGAGGATCACTTGATTCCAGGCATTTGAGGTTACAGCGAGCTATATGATGGTGCCAGTGCACTCCAGCATGGACAACAAAGCAAAGACCCAGTCTCAAAAAACAAACAAGCAGCCAGGCACAGTGGCTCATGCCTGGAATCCCAGCACTTTGGGAGGTTGAGGCTGGCAGGGTCCCAGAGGGGATCAGGACCTGGCACATGTCCACAGAGTTGGCAAAAAACAGACTGGAGACCAGAACTCCTGATTCAGTCGCCCGCCCCAACCCCTGCCTATGCGCGGGTTCAGGCTAAGCCTCTTCCCGCCCTGCCTGTTCCTCCAGCTCTGCCCTGGCCCCAAGTGCTCCCCTCTCCACCTGCCCTGGTCGCTTCCCTTACTGTCTGAGACACAGTTGCTGTTGCTGCTGTCGGAACTGAGCTGGCAGTGGGATCTGGAGGGGCATCGGAAGTCCCTGCACTGAATGGCTCCTCCTGTGCAAACACATTTCTCTGTGCAACCACTGGAGACCCAGCTCTTGTCCGGCTGTAGAAGTCACCAGAAGAGAAAGAGAGTAAGAAAGGGGCCAGGTGCAGTGGCTCACGCCTGTAATCCCAACACTTTGAGAAGCCAAGATGGATGGATCACCTGAGGTCAGGAGTTCAAGACCAGCCTGGCCAACATGGTGAACGATGTCTCTACTAAAAATACAAAAATTAGCTAGGCGTGGTGGCACATGCCTATAATCCTAGCTACTCGGGAGGCTGAGGCAGGAGCACGGCTTGAACCCAGGAGGTGGAGGTTGCAGTGAGCCAAGATCACACCACTGCACTCCAGCCTGGGTGACAGAGTGAGACTCTGTCTCAAAAAGAAAAAGAGAAAGTGAGGAGAGAAGGGCTGGTTCTCCTTCCTCTTACCCCAGTAGCCTAGTCCACCATCTGAATGGTGGCCAGAGGCAGTCACAGTGCCAATTGGACATCCAAAAGACACTGTGCGGGGCAAGTGTGGTGGCTCACGCCTGTAATCCCAGCACTTTGGGAGGTCAAGTCGGGCAGATCACTTGAGGTCAGGAGTTCAAGACAAGCCTGGCCAAGATGGTGAAACCCTGTCTCTACTAAAAATACAAAAATTAGCCAGGCTTGGTGGTGCATGCCTGTCATCTCAGCTACACAGGAGATAGAGGCAGGAGAATCACTTGAACCTGGGAGGCAGAGGTTGCAGTGAGCAGAGATCATGCCACTGCACTCCAGCCTGGGTGATAGAGGGAGACTCCGCCTCAAAAAAACAAACAAACATGGTGTCTTACATATGTTGTGAAAGAGACATTACAAACCCATGTTATAGATGAGAAAACTGAGATAGTAGAGGTCATCTGACTCATCAGTGGCACCATCAGGATTCAATCTTAGGTCAGCCTGAAATGAGGCCATGGTCTTTCCACTATACCATGCCATGTGCTGCTTGTTTGGATTCCTCAGATCCACCCAAGCCATGCACCATCAGCCCAGACCTGGCTGGAGATCAATGCGCCACCCACACCAGCCTTCACACCCCAAGGCCAACTGTAAAGTCATGGGTGTCCCAGGCTGAGAGAGGCGGAGAAGAGGAGAAAGCACTACCCTCCAGGCGCGTTGCCTCCAGTCCTCCCATTTCCCACCCCTGCTCACAGGGATGGAGCCACCATGGGCATCCTTGCAGCTGCACTGACTTCAGGGGACACACTTGTCCTCATTCAGCACATAGCCGGGCTGACAAATGCACCCCTCAGCACAGGCAGAGGGGACTTTGGTGCCCTCACACTGGCCATCCAGGTCCCAGCAGGAAGGTGAGCAGGAGGGAAGGCAGTTGGTGTAGCTGCTGTAGGCAGGGCATTCCAGAGCTGTGGGTGAAGGAGACAGTGGGTTAGTGGAGAGGGTCAGAGGGGTCCAAGGTGGGCAGGTGTAGGGGGGAAACCCCGCAAGTGCCGGGGCAAGGGTCTGAAGCCTCAGTCTGTTCCCATATAAATATTGATTTAGGAAAGAATTAGAAATGTAGACACATAGTTATTCTTTTATATAATCACATATAATCTTATAGTTACTCACTTATAATCATAAAAATATATACTCAATATAACCTTTAATTTTCTTAATGATTATCAGGTTATGAAGCATGGAACTGAGGTGACACTGTGAACAAAGTGATCCTAAGACAAGATGCTCTAAGCCCTCTGTCACGCCCGCATCAGGGCTGCTGGAGGGTGCCTCAGCTGTGCCGCAGTGCCAGCGCTGGGAAAGTGCCTGCTGTTTAGCCAGCTAGGGAAGGAGACGTCCAAAATGGGAGACACATCTCCTTCCTCTGGAAGTTAGGAGAAAACTCCCCTTCTCCAGGCTCTTGTGGTAGGGCCTGACTGCTGTCAGGGAAGCCCACAGACATCCAGGTACTTAACTGTCTCTATGTGATGCTGCGCTTCAGTGGTCATGTTTCATGTCTACTCTCATGGCCTGCTTCTGTACCTGGTTTCTCTTTTTCTTAAAAGATAAGAATTAGTAATAGTAACATACTCTTAGTGTCCTTGACATTTCTGACAAATACGCGAAGAGTGCTGATGCATTAGGTTTTCTCCTCACCACGGCTATTTGAAAGTATTGGGCCCCCTATCTTCAAGATACGTGATTTACCTGACCCTATCACTGACCACCATTACCTCACCCTACCTTCCCTGCCCACTGCTTTGTACTCAATAAAATTCAGAGTGTCCAGGCACTTGGTGCCACTGCAGGTCTCTGTGCTTTGGTTGGCAGTGGACCCCCGAGCCCAAATTCTCTTTTCTCTATTTCTGTGTCTGTGTCTTTTATTTCTAGTTTTTTGTCTCTGCACCAACAGGGAGGGCTCACAGAACCCTATAGGGTTGAACTCTATAGGCAGCGGCTGTAGAAACCAGGCTATGGATGATTTTTTTTTTCTTTTGTTATTTATTCAGCAAACATCTACTGAGTGTGGAATGTGCCCAGGCTTTGGGGAAAGAAAGGAACAAGAATGGCTCTCCCAAGTAAGCATTGAGGACAGAGGTCAGACAGCAACTGCAGCATGACCTTGATGTACATGATCAGTAGGTGGGTTCACAGGCAAGAGTATACAAGGTGTGATGGAGGCACAGAACGGGGAGGTATTAATTCTGTTGGGGGAGTTAAAGAAAGGCCCTTAAGCAAAAGTAGTGTGAACAAATGGAAATGCATACCATGTTCATGGATAAGAAGGTTCAGCAACACAGTGATACCATTTCTCCCTTAGTGAATGTACACATTTAATGTGATCTCAATAAAATATACCAAAAGTATTTTTTTTGGTGAGGAGGATGGAGTCTCTCTCTGATGCCCAGGAGTGATCTCGGCTCACTGCAGCCACCACCTCCCAGGTTCCAGCGATTCTCCTACCTCAGCCTCCCAGGTAGCTGGGATTATAGGCACGCACCACTATGCCTGGCTAATTTTTATATTTTTAGTAGTGACAGTATTTCACCATGTTGGCCAGGCCAGTCTCAAACTCCTGACCTCAGGGATCCTCCCACCTTGGCCTCCCAAAGTGCTATGATTACAGGCATGAACCACCACACCCAGCCACAAAAGTATTTTATATGAGTATGCGCTTTTAATAGGACAAGATGATTTCAAAGTTAAGCTGAAGACATAAGCAAACCAAAAAAGCCAGGAAATCCCTTAAAAAAAAGAGCCATGAGTAGTGAATGTCCTACCATAAGTCAACACTTATTTTATTTTATTTTTTTTATTTAGACAGAGTTTTGCTCTTGTTGCCCAGGCTGGAGTGCAATGGCACAATCTTGGCTCACTGCAACCTCCGCCTGCTGAGTTCATGCGATTCTCCTGCCTCAGCTTCCTGAGTATCTGGGATTACAGGCACGCACCACCATGCCCAGCTAATTTCTGTATTTTTCTTTTTTTTAAGATGGGGTTTCACCATGATGGCCAGGCTGGTCTTGAACTCCTTACCTCAGGTGACCCACCCACCTCGGCCTCCCAAAGTGCTAGGATTACAGGTGTGAGCCACCGCACCCAGCCTCATTTTTGTATTTTTAGTCAAGATGGGGTTTCACCGTGTTGGCCAGGCTGGTCTTGAGCTCCTGACCTCAGGTGATCCGTCTGCCTCAGCCTCCCAAAGTGCTGGGATTATAGGTGTGAGCCACTGCACTGGGCCCAAAGCTCATTTTAACCTCTCAGTGATTACAACTTTGTATTACTGCTACGTGCAGATACAGATGGACAGACAGAACAGAGGAGAAAGCTCAGATATGGATCCAAATATATACGGGAATTTAGTATATGATAAATTGTGGCATCTCAGTTCCTGGGCAGAGACAGACTAGTCATTTAATAATGTTGGAATAGCTGGCTAGCCTTCTGGAGAAAAATAAAAACAAGGTTGATTCATACCTCATTTTACATACGAGGATAAATACTCATGCATCAAAAACTTATACACCAAAAATAACCCACTTAAACATAAAAAAATGAAACCATAAAAGTCCTAAAGCAGGCCAGACATGGTGGCTCATGCCTGTAACCCCAGCTCCTTGGGAGGCTAAGGAGGTCTGACACTTGAGGCCAGGAGTTTGAGACCAGCCTGGCAAACATGGTAAAACCCCATCTCTATTAAAAATACAAAAAAAATCAGCCAGGAGTGGTGGTGCATGCCTGTAACCTCAGCTACTCAAGAGGCTAAGGCAGGAGAATTGCTTGAACCCGGGAGGTGGAGATTGCAGCAAGCTGAGATCGAGCCACTGGAGCCTGGGCCACAGAGTGAGACTCTGTCTCAAACAAACAAACAAAATTTCTAGAGCAAAGAATCAGCAAACTTTTTTGTAGCTTCTGTGGGGCTAGTATTTATAGCTATTGCTCAAGATGGAGAAGACAGAGAACAAGATTAACATATTTGACCCCATAAAAATTTTTTTCCTGCATGACAAAAAAAATCAAAAGATGAAAACTAAAAGGACTGGAAAAATCTGTGTAACTAGGAACACTAATAAAGGTCTATTTTCCATAATAGATAAAGGACTTTCACTAAATAGTTCAATAAAGACCAACGACTCAGTGGAAAAATGGCAACCGGATATGAGCAGATAGCTTACAGAAAGGGAAATTTAAAGCGTTCCTAAGCATATGGAAAAATGTCCAACTTCATTCATAATAATAACTCAAATTAAGACTTGTTATTTTTCATGACCGGGCAAGGTGGCTCACGCCTGGAATCCCAGCACTTTGGGAGGCTGAGGCGGGCGGATCACTTGAGCTCAGGAGTTTGAGACCAGCCTGGACAACATGGTGAAACCCCTTCTCTACCTAAAATACAAAAATTAGCTGAGCGTGGGGCGTAGTGGCATGCACCTGTAATCCCAGCTACTCGGGAGGTAGAGGCACGAGAATTGCTTGAACCCGGGAAGTGGAGGTTGCAGGCAGCCAAGATTGTGGCACTGCACTCCAGCCTGGGTGACAGAGCAAGACTCTGTCTCAAAAAAAAAAAAAGAAAAGAAAAAAATGAAAAAGAAAAGCTAGAGGGGTTGGCTCATGCCTGTAATCCCGGTACTTTGGGAGGCCGAGGCAGGCACATTGCCTGAGGTTAGGAGTTGGAGACCAGCCTGGCCAATATTGTGAAACCCCATCTCTACCATGAAATACAAAAATTAGCCGGGCATGGTGGCAGGTGCCTGTAATCCCAGCTACTCAGGAGGCTGAGGCAGGAGAATAGCTAGAACTGGGGAGGTAGAGGTTGCCGTGAGCCAAGATCATACCACTGCACTCCAGCCTGGGCCACAGAGTGAGACCATCTCAATGAAAGAAAGGGAAGGGGGAAGGGAAGGGAAGGGAGGAGGGAAGGGAAGGGGGAAGGCAGAAGGGAAGGGAAAGAGAAAAGCTAGAGGGTCTTAGGGGACCACCACCTTGGGTCAATGTCCTTATCTTTCCAACTGTTCACAAATTCGCTATCACTCTGGGCTAGCTCGTCGCTGGGCATCATTAGTTCATCCTCTTCCTCATCACTGAAGTTCCCACAGACGCTGCAAACCTGGGAGGACAGAGTGGTTTTTCAGTGCTGGGGAAGCATGAAAGCTGTTTTTCTTTCTTTCCTTCTTTCTTTCTTTTGAGATGGAGTTTTGCTCTTGTCGTCCAGGCTGGAGTGCAGTGGCACAATCTTGGCTCACTTCAACGTCCACCTCTGGGGTTCAAGTGATCCTCCTGCCTCAGCCTCCCAAGTAGCTGGGATTGCAGGTGTGCATCACCATGCCTGGCTAATTTTTTTTAAGTATTATTTTTAGTAGAGAGAGCATTTCGCCATGTTGGCCAGGTTGGTCTCGAACTCCTGACCTCAGATGATCCACCTGCCTCAGCCTCCCAAAGTGCTGAGATTACAGGCGTGAGCCACCACGCCCAGCTGAGAGTGTTTTTCCTGGGAACATCCTCGCCCATCCTACACAGAAAGGCACACTCCTCCACTCCCCTGCTCCAGCCTGAGGAGTGGCCTCTTTGGGCAGGCAGGATGTGCACACTGCCTCCCACCCCTGCCATCCACCAGTCTTCCTGGTGCTGCCGACCCTGTGAACAGAGCCAGATGTTTTCCTCACCTTTCCATAGTAGGTTGTGGGGATTTCAATCTCTAAGAGACGATTCCCATCAAACTTGACCTGCATGCCGACCTTGAAGTTAACAATAGTGTAGATGCTGCTGGACTTGATGCTGACTCCGGGGATCTGGGAGACCACGGGCAGGGTGACCTGTTTGCTGTTGATCTAAATAGAAGGGCAGTGACAGTGAATAGGAGGAGGGACTGGAGTCCCCTCCCCAGCACTCCCTCCCAACCCCGGTCACCACACCCCACTGACCAGCACATGGTGGCCCTTCTGCAGGGTGACCTGGGCATCGTAGATGTCAATGTAGACCTCGTGGAGGCAGAAAGCCTCAGTCCCACCTTCCTCCTTCTCATGCTTTGCACTGATCTTGAAGAAGGGCAAGTCCATGCCAGGGTGGCCCACTTTCACCAGGATGTGAGTGCATGCATCGGGGACAGAATGGTTACCGCCATCACAGCTCACATAGTGGGACTCCCCTGGGAGCCGACACACTCCCGCACCTGGGAGGACAAAGACACAGCCGGGCTATGGCCCTCCCTCTGGCAGGTACAGGGTCCCTGGGAAAGTAGTCCTGGGTTCCCCTGCCTTCCAGAAAAGTGTCAAGACCCCGGGTCCGGCCATGCCCAGTGGCTCACAACTGTAATCCCAGCACTTTAGGAGGCCCAGAAGGGCTGGTCTGAGACCAGCCTGACCAACATGTGAAACCCCATCTCTACTTAAAAAATGCAGAAAAATTAGGGTGTGGTGAAGTGCACCTGTAGTCCCAGCTACTTGGGAGGCTGAGGCAGGAGAATCACTTGAACCCAAGAGCTGGAGGTTGCAGTGAGCCGAGATTGTGCCACTGTATCCAGCCTGAGCAACAGAGACTCTGTCTCAAAAAAAAAGACCCTGCGGCCAGGGCTCGGAGGCATGAGGTTTATGGGTGGAGGGGAGCATGATCCTTCAGAGGAAGGATTATTATTTTTTCTTTTCGGAGACACTGTCTCTCTGCCACCCAGGGTGGAATGCAGTGGCATGATCATAGCTCACTGTAGCCTCAAACTCCTGGCTCAAGCAATCTTCCTACTTCAGCCTCCAGAGTAGCTGGGACTACAGGCATGAAGTACCCTATTCAATTAATTAAAAAAAAAAAACAACTTTTTTTTTAAGAGACAGGGTCTTCTTCTGTTACCCAGGCTGGAGTGCAGTGGCAAGATCATAGTGCACTGCAGACTCTAATTCCTGAGCTCAAGAGAGCCTCCTACCTCAGCCTCCCAAGGAGCTGAGACTATAGGTGTGATGTCTTTAATTTTTATTTTTAATTTTTTAGTTTTTATTTTTTGTAGAGATGGGGTCTTGCTATGTTGCCCAGGTTGGTCTTGAACTCTTAGCCTCAAGTGATCCCATCTCGGCTTCCCAAAGCACTGGGATTAAAGGTGTGAGCACCATGCCCAGCCTCCAGGGAAGGATTTATTTATTTATTTATTTAGAGATGGAGTTTTGTTGTCCAGGCTGGAGTTCAATGGTGTGATCTCCACTCACTACAACCTCCACCTCCTGGTTTCAAGGATTCTCCTGCCTCAGCCTCTCGAGTAGCTGGGATTACAGGCACCTGCCACGGTGCTTGGGTAATTTTTGTATTTTTAGTAGAGATGGGGTTTAGCCACGTTGGCCGTGTTGGCTACGCTGGTCTTGAAATCCCGGTCTCAGCTGATCTACCTGGCTTGTCCTTTCAAAGTGCTGAGATTACAAGTGTAAGCCACCACGTCTGGCCCCAGAAAGGATTTATAATACCCCATCTAAGTTGGTGGCCACTACAGGGGAAGGTTGGGTGAGCCCCGAGGCCCCCTTCTCAGCAGTTGGAGGTCACCTTTCCCACCCGAAGCTCTTCATTGCAGCAGAGTTACAAGCCAAAACCTGAATCCAAGTGCTACAGGCAGCAGGGAGTCTGCTGGGGAATTGGGAGAGCTGGCCTCGGAGCTCTGGGGTCCCCCAATCACCCTGGTCATCTTACCTGAAGCCCGACAACGGAGCAGCCCATCCAAGGCCCAGCACATCTGGTTAGGTTTGCAGGTGCTTTGGAAGCAGGTGATGTTGTTGTGGATGGAGCAGGTGCAGAGCCTGGCACAGGTGCTGTCTGTGTACCAGCACTCCCCGACCTGTGGGCCACAGGGATTGGCAGAGCCAACAGAAACTTGGAATTGGGAGATGGGCTGATACCCCGGTCAAAGCTGGCTGCAGCATCTGGCCTTCCTCCTCGCCCCCAAGCATTGGCCAGCCCTGCCCTTCCCAGGTTCTGAGCCTTCCTTCTGCCTCTCCTGAGCCTGTCTTCATCCCTAAACGTGTGGACTGGGAAAGGGCAGGGCCCCTGCTAGCTGGCCTCTCACCGCATGGTAGGAGCCCGCTGGGTCAGTGCAGCCACACTGGCTGAGGGGCAGGCATGAGGTTCTGCTCAAGATGTGGCCTTTCTGACATTTGCAGCCCTCAGCACAGGGCAGTGCTTTGGGGCAGTCCCTCGGGGTGTTTATGCTGCTGCAGGTGGCTGGGCAGGGGCTGGCACAGGGGCTGTAGCTGCTGCCAGGTGGGCACCTCATAGCTAAGGAAAATGAGAGCATTAGGAAGAGTGGGGGGGGGCATCTTCAGCTCCCAAACCTTAGGGCAGTAAAAGCTCCTAGTAGTGGCTGGGCACGTGGCTCACGCCTGTAATCCCAACACTTTAGGAGGTCTAGGCAGGCAGATCACCTGTGGTCAGGAGTTTGAGAGTTTGAGACCAGGCTGGCCAATATGGTAAAAAACCATCTCTAATAAAAATACAAAAATTAGCTGGGTGTGGTGCGCATGCCTGTAGTCCCAGCTACTCAGGTAAGTGAGGCATGAGAATTGCTTGAACCTGGGAGGCAGAAGTTACAGTGAGGCGAGCGAGGTCAGACCACTCCACTCCAGCCTTGGGGACAGCGAGACTCTCAAAAACAAACAAACAAAAAACAGACATAAAATTTACTATTTTAATCATTTTGTTTATTCTTTTTTTTTTTTTAATTTTTTGAGATGGAGTCTCGCTTTTATTGCCCAGGCTGGAGTGCAATGACACGATCTTGGCTCACCGCAACCTCCACCTCCTGGGTTCAAGTGATTCTTCTGTCTCAGCCTCCTGAGTAGCTGGGACTACAGGCATGCATCGCCATGCCTGGCTAATTTTGTATTTTTTTTTTTAGTAGAGATGGGGTTTCTCCATGTTGGTCAAGCTTGTTTTCAATTCCTGACCTTAGGTGATCCACCCGCCTCGGCCTCCCGAAGTGCTGGGATGAAAAGGCGTGAACCACCGCACCCGGCCAATCATTTTTAAATGTGCACTTCAACAGCACTAAGTATGTTCACACTGCTGGGCAGCCATTACCACCATCCTTTCACAACTTTTGGTTTGGTTTTGTTTTTCACTCTTGTTTTTTTTTCACTCTTGTCACCCAGGCTGAAGTGCACTGATCTGACCTTGCCTCACTGCAATGTCTGCCTCCTGTTCAAGCAATTTTCCTGCCCCAGTCTCCTGATTAACTGGGATTACAGGCACCCGCCACCATGCCCAGCTAATTTTTTGTATTTTTAGTAGAGACGGGGTTTCACCATGTTAGCCAGGATGATCTCCAACTCCTGACCTCAAGTGATCCACCCACCTTGACCTCTCAAAGTGCTAGGATTACAGGCGTGAACCACTGCGCCTGGCCAAATTCCTTAATTTTTTTGTAGAGATGAGGATGTTGCTGTGTTTCTCAGGATGGTCTTGAACTCCTTGACTCAAGTGATCCTTCTGCCTCAGCCTCCCAAATTTACCACAACTTTAATGAAAAAAAAAAAGGAGTTCCTGGTTAAGAAAGGAAGGGACCAAGGCCAGTCCAGGTAAAAGCAGAAGGAGACATTAACCAAATAAAGGCAGAACTTTGGGGAAGGTGAGAATGTGATGGAGGGCCCTGGGAGATCTGTAGAAGATGGAGCTGGGCTTGCAGAGAAGCTGGAATGGAGGATAGAGGAAGCAAAATGTGTCCACTGAGAGCCAGGCTGTGCAGAGAAGGGGAGAGGTGCAGAATTTAGAGGAAGAAGCCAGGCGCAGTGGCTCACGCTCGTAATACCAGCACCTTGGGAGGCCAAGGTGGCAGATCACGAGGTCAGGAGTTTGAGACCAGCGTGGCCAACATGGTGAAACCCTGTGTCCCCTAAAAATACAAAAATTAGCCAGGTGTGGTGGGGGATGCTGGTAATCCCAGCTACTCGGGAGGCTGAGGTGGGAGAATCGCTTAAACACAGGAGGTGGAAGTTGCAGTGAGCCAAGATTACGCCACAGCACTCTAGCCTGGGCAACAAAATGAGACTCTGTCTCAAAAAGAAAAAGAATTTAGAAGAAGAAAGTGAGGGCAGGGCTCTGGAGGGTTCTGGGAATATGTGGCCAGCTCACTCACGGCAGAAGGTTCTGTTCCATCAGGCAGGGGCCTGGCCAGCCTGGGCACACAGGGATGTGTAGGCCTGCAGGGAGTGGCAAAGAGCCGTGGTGTCACCCTTGGTCCAACACTGGCCTTGCACACAACTGGCGAAGATGGACTGAGGGGGCACCACCTGATGACACTGAGAGAAGAGTCCTGCAGGAAAAGAGAAGGCAGGTGAGCCAGGGGAGGGGCCAGGAAGGAGCAGGGCCATGCAACTTCCCTGGAGCTGACTGGACATCCACTTCAATCAAAACCTGGATTTTCCCGCCAGGCACAGTGGCTCACACCTGTAATGCCAGCACTTTGGGAGGCCAAGGTGGGCAGATCACTTGAGGTCAGTAGGTCGAGACTCACCTGACCAACATGTCGAAACCCAATCTCTACTAAAACTACAAAAATTAGGGGGGCATGGTGGCCCATGCCTGTAGTCCAGGCTACTCAGGAGGTTGAGACAGGAGAAGTTCTTGAATCTGGGAGGCAAAGGTGGCAGTGAGCTGAGATTGCACCACTGCACTCCAGCCTGGGCAACAGAGCGAGACTCCATCTCAAAACAAACAAACAAAAAAACCCCTGGATTTTCCAGCCTGGGCAACACGATGAAACTCTGTCTCTACAAAAAATATGAAAATTAGCCAAGCATGTTGGTGCACACCTGTAGCCCCCTACTCGGGAGGCTAAGGCAGTAGAATGAGCTATGATTGTGCCACTGCACTCCAACCTAGGCAACAGAGTAAGACCCTGTTTGAATAAAAACAAAGCAAACAAAACCCAGATTTGTGTGGTGGTTCCCACCTGTAACCTCAGCACTTTAGGAGGGCAAAGCGGGAGAATCACTGGAGCCCAGGAGTTCAAGACCAGCCTAGGCAGCATAGCATGTCCCCATCTGTACAAAATATTAAAAACTTGGCTCACTTCATGCACTTTGAAGGAAAAAAAAAAAAAAAGAAAGAAAAATTAGGCCAGGCACAGTGGCTCACGCCTATAATTCCAGCACTTTGGGAGGCCAAGGCAGGCAGATCATCTGAGGTCAAGCGTTCAAGACCAGCCTGGCCAACATGGTGAAACCCAATCTCTACTAAAAATAAAAAAATCAGGGGGGCATGGTGGCACGTGCCTGTAGTCCAGGCTACTCGGGAGGTTGAGACAGAAGTTCTTGAATCTGGGAGGTAAAGGTTGCAGGAAGCCGAGATTGCACCATGGCACTCCAGCAGGGCGCCTGGCAATGGAGCAAGACTCTGTCTCAAAAAAAAAAAAAAAAAAAAAATCCCAGATTTATCTACTGCCTGAGACACAAAGACAGACCAGTCAGTCATAGGTCCCAAGAAGGTGACTGCTGGTTGGCCCTGTGTTCCCCTTTGCCTTCCTCGTGCCTCTCTATCTGTTTCTGGTCTTGTTTCTCCCTCCCTGACCAGACTCCCTCCCCAGCTTCCTGTCCTTCAGGGAGGAAAAAGGGCCAGCAGGGACATGTCTTACCCTGAGGGTTTATTAAGATCACACAGTTCTTGCTCCAGGCATCTGCCATGCCGTTCTCCTGGCAGCTAGAGGGCTTGCCACCCACAGGAAAGCAGCTGAATGAGGAGAGGATACAAACTGAGGGCTACAGCCTGGGTGCAGTGGCTCGTGCTTGTAATCCCAGCACTTCAAGAGGTCAAGGCAGGAGAACTGCTTGAGACCAGGAGTTCAAGACCAGCCTGGGCAACACAGTGAGATCCCATCTCTACACAAAATTTTTTTTATTGTACTTTAAGTTCTGGGATACATGTGCAGAACATGCAAGTTTGTTACATAGGTATACACGTGCCATGGTGGTTGGCTGCATCCATCACCCCATCATCTACATTAGGTATTTCACCTAATGCTATTCCTACCCTAGTCCCCCAACCCCCGATCCCATCTCTACACAAAATTATTAAAAATTAGCCAAACTACAGCTGGGTGTGGTGGCTCATGCCTATAATCCCAGCACTTTGGGAGGCCAAGGTGGGTCAATCACGAGGTACAAGTTAGAGACCAGCATGATCAACATGGTGAAACCCCTGTCTCTACTAAAAATTCCAAAATTAGCTGGGTGTGGTGGCACATGCTTATAATTTGAGCTATTCTGGAGAATGAGGCAGGAGAATCGCTTGAACCCAGGAGGCAGAGGTTGTGGTGAGCCAAGATCTCACCACTGCACTCCAGCCTGGGCAACAGAGCAAGACTCCATCTCAAAGAAAAAAAAAAAATTAGCCAGGCATGGTGGCATGTGCCTGTAGTCCCAGCTACTTGGGAGGTGTGGTGGGAAGATGGCTTGAGCCCAGCAGTTGGAGGCTCCAGTGAGCTATGACTGCACCACTGCCCTCTAGCCTGGGCGACAGAGCAAGACCCTGTCTCAAAGAAAAGACTGAAGGTCTGAGGAACTGTCTCCCAAGACAAAATAAAAGTGGACAGGGGCTGGGCACAGTTGCTCTCACCTGTAATCCCAGCATTTTGGGAGGCCAAGGCGGGCGGATCACCTGAGGTCAGGAGTTTGAGACCAGCCTGACCAATATGGTGAATCCCCATCTCTACTAACAATACAAAAATTAGCTGGGTGTGGTGGCACATGCCTGTAATCCTAGCTACTGAGAAGGCTGAGGCAGGAGAATCACTTGAATCTGGTCAGCTGAGATCACGCCACTGCACTCCAACCTGGGTGACAGAGCGAGACTCTGCCTCAAACACAGCAGAACAAAACAAAACAAAAAGTGGACAGGTACAGAGAGGGGTGCAGGAGAAGAGGACAAAATGGTGCCCTCAGGCAGGAAGGCCAGGAGACGCAGCAGGAAGGAAAAAGGCTAGACTTCAGGGTGGACTTCCCAACTGGGCCCTCCAAAGGGATCACTAAGCATGAGAGAAATCAGCAGGCATGGGTGTGGGACGTCAGAACAACTCTTACCAACTCATAGCTCAGAGAGACTAAACGGGAGAGACTGGCCGGTTTCTGCCAGTAGGGAGGTACAGCAGGGAGGGAGAGGAGACACACAGAGGACACTTCCAAGCTGCCCCCCCCCCGAGGCCCTTCCCCCGGCCCAGCTCCTCCTGCCTGGCTCCCTGACCCCCAGCTCACCCAGGTTCAGAGGATTCGGGTAACTTCCAGGCCGCCCCCAGCTGCGCAGAATCGCCCGCAGGCTTTCTATCGGGGAGCAGGTTGTCATCCAAGCTGTTGTTGTTGTCGTTCCCTGGAGGAGGGAATCATTAAGACAGGCAACAAGGGGCCCCCAGCAGGCCAGGCCCCAGGGCCACCATCCTCTGGGCCAGAAGAGGCACCTCACTCTTCACTCTACATAGCAAGGTCAACTCTTTCTATTTGTTTATTTATTTATTTATTTATTTATGAGATACAGTCTCACTCTGTCACCCAGGCTGGAGTGCAACGGCGTGGTCTCAGCTCACTGCAACCTCTGCCTCCTGGGTTCAAGCGATTCTCCTGCCTCAGACTCCCAAGTAGCTGAGACTACAGGCGTGTGCCACCACACCCGGCTCATTTTTCTATTTTTGGTAAAGAAGGAATTTCACTATGTTGGCCAGGCTGGTCTCGAACTCCAGATCTCATGATCTGCCCATCTCAGCCTCCCAAAGAGCTGGGATTACAGGCCTGAGCCACTGTTCCTGGCCATTTTTCTTCTTCTTTTTTGAGATGGGAGTCTTGCTCTGTCGCCCAGGCTGGAGTGCAGTGGTGCAGTCTCAGCTGACTGCAACCTCTGCCTCCTGGGTTCAAACAATTCTCCTGCCTCGGCCTCCTGAGTAGCTGGGATTATAAACATGTACCACCACACCTGGCGAAATTTTGTATTTTTAGTAGAGACGAGGTTTCACCTTGTTGGCCAGGCTGGTCTCAAACTCCTGACCTTGGGTGATCTACCCTCCTTGGGCTCTCAAAGGGCTGCATTTACAGGCTTGAGCCATCGCCCCCCGCCCCTTTCTGTCTCTTCATCTCCATCTTCCCTTAACACCTACCTTCATGCCTAATGTCCTCAATCAATTAGTTAACATGCACTCAGAAGGCCAGATGCGGTGGCTCATGCCTGTAATCCCAGCACTTTGGGAGGCCGAGGTGGGTGGATCACCTGAGGTTGGGAGTTCGAGACCAGCCTGACCAACATCAAGAAATCCCGTCTCTACTAAAAATACAAAAGATTAGCTGAGCATGGTGGCACATGCCTATAATCCCAGTTACTCGGGAGGCTGAGGCAGGAGAATCGCTTGAACCCAGGAGGCGGAGGTTGCAGTGAGCTGAGCTTGTGCCATGGCACTCTAGCCTGGGCAACAAGAGCGAAACTCTGCCTCAAAAAAAAAAAAGAAAAGAAAAAAGAAAAAAACAAGCATTTAGAACACCTCACAGAGATGGTGGGGGGGAACTGGGACCAGGTCCTACTCCTACTCATTGTCCCAGGTTTCCCCGCAGGTGCCCAGGAAGCTCACTGCACAGCCCACAGAGCTGGCCGCCATAGGAGGAGGGGACTGTCACTTCAACCAAGTGGCTCCCATCGTAGCAAACCTGGAGCCCAAAGTTCGTGTACAGGAGAACAAAGGAGCTGCTGAGCCTTACGGTCACCTGGCCTTGTGCAGGCCACACAGGTAGGGCCACCCGATGGCCATTCAGCTGCAGAGGCAGGGAGGACGTAGAAAGGAGAGTCAAGAAGGAACTTGGGATAAAGATAAGGACAGGGGTCACTCCTGCAATCCCAGCACTTTGAGAGGCCGAGGCAGGAGGATCGCTTGAGGCCAGGATTTCGAGATCAGCCTGGGCAACAAGGAGAAACCCTGTCTCTACAAAAATTTTTAAACATCAGCGGTGCATGGTGGTACATATGTGTAGTTCCGGCTACTTGGGAGGCTGAGTCAGGAGGATCACTTGAGCCCAAGGGGTCAAGGCTGCAGTGAGCTGTGATTGCCCCCCTGTACTCCAGCCTGGGTGACAGAGCAAGACCCTGTCTCAAAATTAAAAAAAAAAAAAGGACGAGGGCAAAAAACTGAGAGCAGGAGGGGCCGGTGCTGGTCAGTATTTCACAGAGGGAGGAGAGGGCGGTGCTGGTCAGTATTTCACAGAGGGAGGAGGGGGTGTAAGGAAAAAGGTCTGGGTCAGCTGCAGGTGCCTCCCGGGTATTCTAAGGAGCCAGGAGGTGGGCATGTGGGCAAGGAGGGGCCCAGGAGAGAAGCAGACAGGCTAGGTGTTCAGGAGGCAGGAGGAAGACACATACCACGACCTTGCAGCCTCTGAGCAGTGAGATGCTGAGGTCAAACACCGCCACATGGACGGCTTTGATGTAGGAGACCTCCAAGTTCCCCCCGCGGTTCTCGTTGGTGGCACTCACAACAAAATAGTTGTCTTGGGACCTGGACCAGCAAGGCTGGGTCAGGGATAGGTGCAGGTGCCCATGAAGTGGTGCAGGGCTCCGTCGAATGTCAGGTAGTGGGGGTCACCCCAGGCCGTGCAGGTGGCGGCACCTTCGAGGAGAAGATGGAGTTCACAGTCTCACTGCTCCATGCCCTGGAAGCTCTGACCCAGAGCTGCCATCCTGGTGAGGCCACATTGGCATGATCCCCACGGCCCACCCACAGACGTGGTGTTTCCCCAGGAAGTGTGGTTGGCTTGGCTTGGAGGTGCCAAAGAGAAGCACTGTCATCCCCAACCTCACCCTCTGGGTCCTTGAAAATGCTGCCCGCTCCCAGGCCCTGGTGGAGACTCAGCTGTCTGGGGAAGCTGCTTTGGGTATGACCCATCACCTTGCCTGGGGTTGCCTGGGCAGCCCCCGGCTCACCTTCCACCCTGACGGCTCACCTTGGGCATGGTAGCCATAGACACCATCCTGTTGGCCACAGAACTCCTGGGACTTACACCTCCAGGGCTAACAGCGAATTCTGTTGTTGCTTTCACAGACGCACAGCTCTTTGCAGCCTGGCTTATACCACTGCTCTCCTGCCTGGGGGAAGACAGCAGGAAAGGAAGAGAAAGTGTTTTTTGTTTGTTTCTTTTTGAGGAGGAGTCTTGCTCTCTCGACCAGGCTGGAGTACAGTGGCACAGTCCTGGTTCACTGCAACCCCTGCCTCCTGAGTTCAAGCAATTCTCCTGCCTCAGCCTCCCAACTAGCTGGGATTACAGGCGCTCACCACCACGCCCGGCTAATTTTTGTGTTTTTAATAGAGATGGGGTTTCACCATGTTGGCCAGGCTGGTCTCAAGCTCCAGAACTCAGGTGATCCGCCCACCTCGGCCTCCCAAAGTGCTGGGATTACAGGTGTGAGCCACTGCACCCAACAAGTGTGTTTTTTTTTCCCCCAAATTTGACACCAGAGCCCACCAGAGCTGTTCAGATCACTGGCAAATCATGGGGAGACATCCTCTCTTCCAGAAGCTCCGAGATTCGCTGCAAAAGCTCAGTATCCATTCACTGTTTCAGTCACTCCATCATTTCTGTGTCTGTTCATCATTTCAGCCAAAATTGATCTATCTGAGGCCAAGTGTGGTGGCTCATACCTGTAATCCCAGCACTTTGGGAGGCCAAGACAGGCAGATCATTTGAGGTCAGGAGTTTGAGACCAACCTGGCTAACATGGAGAAACCCCATCTCTACTAAAAATATAAAAATGAGCCTGATATGGTGGTGCATGCCTGTAATCCCAGCTACTCAGGGGCTGAGGTGGGAGAATCACTTGAACCTGGGAGGCAGAGGTTGCAGCGAGCTGAGATTGTGCCACTGCCCTCCAGCCTGGGTGACAGTTGCATTCAAAAAAAGAAAAAAAGAAAGAAAGAAAAGAAAGAGGCTGGGTGCAGTAGCTCACACCTGTAATCCCAGCACTTTAGGAGGCTGAGGTGGGTAGATCATGAGGTCAAGAAATCAAGACCATCCTGGCCAACATGGTAAAACCCCTCCATCTCTACTAAAAATACAAAATTTAGCTAGGTGTGGTAGCATGTGCCTGTAGTCTCAGCTACCCGGGAGGCTGAGGCAGGAGAATCGCTTGAACCTGGGAGGCGGAGTTTGCAGTAAGCCAAGATCATGCCACTGCGCTCTAGCCTGGCAACAGAGCGAGACTCCGTTTCAAACAAAAAAGAAAAAGAAAAGAAAAGATAGAGCCTGCAGGGGGTGTGACAGCAGGGAGCAGGCCCTTTCTGGCTGTAGGGCTGAGAGGTCCACACAGCCACTCACCTTGAAGTAGCTGCCTGCGGGGTGGGGGCACCCACACTGGGAGTGAGGTACGCACTCGAGGCTGCTGAGGACAAAGCCCGGATTGTATTCACAGGCCTCAACGCACCGGTCTGAGCAGAACATGCCGGAGAATCCTGAATGGCAGGTGTCAGGGCACGGCTTGGCACACAGGGAGTACCTGCTGTTGGGCGGGCAGGCCATTGCTGGTGGAGGGAGAAGCTTGGGTGAGAAGGAGACCAACAAGCCACAGGGCTGGGTGGGAAACAGGAAGGACAGGCCCCAGCTCCAGGCTTCTGGCCAATCTCAAGAGAGAGTGACTGTGAAAAGCTTCCCCAAGGAGCCTGGCTGGCAGGAGCAGATGGACCCATCACTCACCACTGGCAGCGCTGCTGTGTAGACATGCCCCAGGTGAGCTGTTGGCCCACAGGGGACTGGGGCCACCTGTGAGGTCTGATTCAGGGGATAGACCTGCCCTAAACAGCTTCCCCAAAGAGCTGGGCCACATCAGGAGCTAGGAGGCAGCCTTGTCGCCTCCCCTGCCTAGGGCCTGTACCATGTGCCCACATGTGATGACCTGGGCTGCACGGAAACACTTAAAAAAAATAAGGAGTCTTACTCTGGCCCAGGCTAGAGTGTGGTGGCGTGATCTCAGCTTACTGCGACCTCCACCTCCCAGGTTCAAGCAATTCTCCTGCCTCAGCTTCCTGAGTACCTGGGATTATAGGCGCCAACCTCCATGTCCAGCTAATTTTTGTATTTTTATTTATTTATATTCTATTTATTTATTTATTTATTATTTGAGAAGTCTCACTCTGTCACCCAGGCTGGAGTGGTGCGATCTCGGCTCACTGCAACCTCCACCTCCTGGGTTCAAGTGATTCTCCTGCCTCAGCCTCCAGAGTAGCTGGGATTACAGGTATATGCTGCCACCACGCCCGGCTAATTTTTATATTTTTAGTAGAGACGGGGTTTCGCCATGTTGGCCAGGCTGGTTTCGAACACCTGATCTCAATGATTCACCTGTCTCAGCCTCCCAAAGTGCTGGAATTACAGGCCTGAGCCACCATGTCCGGCCTCTCCCCTGCTTTTGGCACAACTCACGGCAGAACTGGAGTTTCCTCCAGGGCTTCATGGCGTAGCCTGCGTCCTGGCAGGCGGTGGTCATGGTGAACATGTGTGTGCACAGCAGGTGCTGCAGTCCCTAGAAGTTGCACATATCAAACATGCAGCTGTCGAAGAAGGAGGTGGCCTTCATGTGCAGCAGGCACGTCCTGAGGGGAAAGACCAAGTCAGGGGGAATGGGGTAGGTGGGGACAGAGCCTTGCAGGACCCCAGGTACCAAGCAGCGCCCCTGTGCGACCCTGCCTGCCTTCCTTCATACTCAAACAGGCCACGGGTGTCGACCAGCCGTCCACAGAACCCTGGCCCCAACATGCTGCTCTGCAGGGATGAATCACAAGACGGGGGATTCACCACTTGGTTCTTCTGACACCTGCAAGAGACCCACCCCAAATGCCCTAAGGACAAAGGCTCACTTCCAGCTCAGCCCTAACCCAGCAGGCAGCAAGGCTAGCAGGCCAGGAAACCCCTCCCAGAGGATGTTTGAACACTGATCCCTGGCCAGGCACTGTGGAAGGCTGAGGCAGGGAGAATGGCTTGAGCTCAGGAGTCCCAGGCCAGCCTGGGCAACTCAGTGAGATCCCATTTTTACAAAAATAAATATGAAATTAGCTGGGTTTGGTGGTGGACATCCATAGTCCCAGCTACTCAGGAGGCTGAGGTGGGAGGATCACTTGAGCCCAGGAGTTGGAGGCTGCAGTGAGTTGTGACTGCACCACTGGACTCCAACCTGGGTGACAGAGCAAGACTCTGTCTCTAAAAACAAATAAACAAACAAAAAAAAGAATATTGAGCAACTGAAAGAACAACTTGAAGTCTCCAAGGTAGAGAGGAGAAAGGGACAATACCAATCATTTTTCAAAGGGAGGGCCCAGGCTGGGCACAGTGGCTCACGCCTGTAATCCCAGGACTTTGGGAGGCCAAGGTGGGCGGATCACCTGAAGTCAGGAGTTCAAGACCAGCCTGACCAACATGGAGAAATCCTGTCTCTACTAAAAATACAAAAGTTGCTGGGTGTAGTGGCACATGCCTGTAATCCCAGCTACTTGGGAGACTGAGGCTGGAGAATTGCTTGAACTCAGGAGGCGGAGGCTGCGGTGAGCTGAGATCACGCCATTGCACACCAGCCTGGGCAACAAGAGCAAAACTCCCTTTTAAAAAAAAAAGAGAGAGAGAATGCCAGGAAGGTGATGAGACCTTCCTGGGGCCCCAGTGGGAGGGCTCCTTGTTCACTCCTGGTCCTCGTCCTCGTCCATCTCCCAGCTGTTCCCCAGCTCCTCCTTGTCTGCTGTTGGGCTGCCATCTGACTTCAGTTGTCATTGTCACTGTTGCCATCATAGTTTCCACACAAACCACAGAGTTTACCAGAGTAGGTGCTGGGGGAACGGGAGAGAAGCTGGCATTAATGGAAAGAAGGAACCTCGGTCCTTGAGGGCCAGTGGCAGAGAAAGCAAGGAGCTGGGGTCCGAAAGCAGAGGGCACGAGAAGTGGGAGATGCGGGCTGGACAGGAGGACCCGCGGCCCTCCCCCAAGCCTCCTTCCCTCTGTTCATTGTCCAGCCACAGCAAACCCCTTGCTGGCCCTAAAACACTCCTGCTTTATTTATTTTTATTTTATTGTATTATTATTATTTTTGAGATGGAGTCTCTGTTACCCAGGCTAGAGGGCAGTGGTGCAATCTTGGCTCACTGAAACCTCCGCCTCCTGGGTTCTAGCGATTCTCTTGCCTCAGCCTCCTGAGTAGCTGGGATTACAGGCACGTACCACCATGCCCAGCTAATTTTTTGTATTTTTAGTATAGATGGGGTTTCACCATGTTTGCCAGGCTGGTCTTGAACTCCTGACCTCAGACGGTCTGCCTGCCTCGGCCTCCCAAAGTGCTAGGATCACAGGTGTCAGCCATCTTGCCTGGCCAAATTTTTTAATTATTTATTTTAGAGATAGGGTCACCCTCTGTGGCTCAGGCTGAAGTGCAGTGATATGATCAGCTCACTGCAGCCTCCAACTTCTGAGCTCAAATGATCCTCCCCTCAGCCTCCTGAGTAGCTGAGACTACAGGTGTGTACCACCATGACCAGCTAATTTTTTTTTTTTTGAAGAGATAGGATCTCACTACATTGTCCAGGCAGGTCCAGAACTCCTGGGTTCAAGTGATCCACTTGCCTCGGCCTTCCAACGTGCTGAGATTATAGGTGCAGGCCACTATGACTGGCTAATGTTTAAAATTTTTTGTAGAGATAGGGTCTCACTGTGTTGCCTAGGCTGGTGTGGAATGCCTGGCCCCAAGGGATTCTGCCGCCTGGGCCTCCCAGAGTCCAGGGCTACAGGGAGGAACCCCTGCACCCAATCTCTATAACATATTTCTATAAAGTCTTTCTTTTACCAGGCACAGTGGCTCACACCTGTAATCCCAAGACTGTGGGAGACCGAAGCAGGAGGATAACCTGAGGTCAGGAGTTTTAGACCAGCCTGGCCAACATGGTGAATCTCCATCTCTACCAAAAATACAAAAATTAGGCCAGGCACGGTGGCTCATGCCTGTAATCACAGCACTTTGGGAGGCCGAGGCACGTGAATCACCTGAGGTCAGGAGTTCAAGATCACCCTGGACAACGTGGCAAAACCCTGTCTCTACTAAAAATACAAAAATTCGCCAGGTGTGGTGGCATGCGCCTGTAATCCCAGCTACCCAGGAGGCTGAGGCAAGAGAATCACTAGAACCCAGGGGGCAGAGGCTGCAGTGAGCTGAGATCATGCCACTGCTCTCCAGCCTGGGTGACAGAGCAAGACTCTATCTCAAAAAATAAATAAATAAGTAAAAATAAAAATACAAAAATTAGCTGGGTGTGGTGACGTGTGCCTGTAATCCCACCTACTTGGGAGGCTGAGGCAGGAGAATCACTTGAACCTGGGAGGTGGAGGTTGCAGTGAGCGAGATCGTGCCACTGCACTCCACTTGGGCAACAGAGCGAGACCCTGCCTCAAAAAAAGTAAAAGTCTTTCTTTCCCTTGTTCTGTCCATCTGGGTAGCCACTCTTCCTTCAAGAATGGGACCAAGTGACTGCCATTTTGAAAGCCTCCAGAGCTCACTAGTGCCTCCTTCTAGCACGTTCCCAAAGCATGTACATCCATCCTACTATTATGTGCCCCAAAACCATTTTCTCCTTCTCCTGGTCCAAAGTAAGCCCTGCCACTTAAGCAGGGTACTTCCCACCCATCGGGAGATGCATCAGTGATCAAGTAGTGGTGCCAGAGATGGAAGGGGAGTGGGCAGGGCAAAGAGCAGGAAGAAGTGGCAGCCGCCTGGCCGGGACACTGCCTCACCTGGACACAGTCACATACAGCTGCTGTTCACCATCCCATCTCACCCGCAAACCGAACTCTGTCTGCAGCTCCACAAATCGCCCACTTGCACCCAGGAAGACCCTTTTGGAGGGTATGGCTGGGAGGGTAACTCGCTGACCCCCAACCTGGAAGGCAGGGCAGAGTCAAGAGACAAGAGAGACAGATCTGGGGGTCAAGGAGGACCCCAGTAGACTTCCATTTCCATAGCTGGAAGGCAGGACACCATCAACAGCGGGCTAACAGTCTCATCCACCAGGAGTGGACTGGAGCTTCCCCACCACTGTTTTGTTGTTTCTGTTTTTGTAAGAGACAGGGTCTTACTATGTTGCCCAGGGTCTTACTATGTTGCCCAGGGTCTTACTATGTTGCAATGGTGCAATCGCAGCTCACTGTACCCTCGGCCTCCCGGGCTCCAGCAATCCTCCCACCTCAGCCTCCAAAGTAGAGGGGACCACAGGCAAGTGCCACCAGACCAGGCTAATATTTTCTATTTGTTAAAAGGCAGGGTCTCACTATATTGCCCAGGTTGGCCTCAAACTCCCGGCCTCACACAATCCTCCCGCGTTAGCTTCCTGAAGAGCTGGGATTGCAGGCCACTGTCTTGTTCAATCCCATTCGTGGAAGGGTTCTTGGCCTGTAGGGGCTGGCCAGGACACTCAGTCAGACCCTGCAAGGGTGGTGGGGGTAGAATGGGGCTCACCAGTGTGCGTCTGCCCTTGAGCAGGGTGATGGTGGTCTCGAGCAGGGTCACGTGGACTTTACTCAGGCAGGACACGTCTTCTAGTCCCTGCTCCTTATTCTTGGCTGTCACCCTGAAGAATGGGTCTGGGTGGGAAGAGCAATGAAGAGAGCCCAGTGGCTCATTTCTGAACATCCACTGTGAGCAGTGCCCCGAGCTCAGCGTCACAGGAATCGATGAGGGCCACAGACACACTGGCCCCAAAGTCTGGTAAGGGAGGCCAGACCCACATGGGAGCAGACCACGACTGCCTCTTCCAGAAGAGCCTGCGACTGCCGTGTGTCTGTCTCCGTTGAGTGGCCGAACATCTTCCAGGGCATTTGTGTTCCCTAACCGCTACCTTCTCCTTTTTTAAAAAACTTTATGTATGTATGTATGTACATATTTTTTTACAGTGTCTCGCTTTGCTACCTGGCTGGAGTGCAATGGTGTGATCATAGCTCACTGCAGCCTCCAATTCTTGTGCTCAAGTGATTCTCCCGCCTCAGCCTCCCACGTAGCTGGGACTATAGGTGTGTTCCACCACACCTGGCTGATTATTTATTTATTTATTTTATTATTATTATTATTTGAGATGGAGTTTCGCTCTTGTTGCCCAGGCTGGAATGCAGTGACTCGATCTTGGCTCACTGCAACCTCCGCCTCCTGGGTTCAAGCAATTCTCCTGCCTCAGCCTCCTGAGTAGCTGAGATTACAGGCGCTCATCACCATGGCCGGCTAATTTTTTATACTTTTAGAAGAGACGGGGTTTCACCATGTTGACCAAACTGGCCTTGAACTCCTTATCTCAGGTGATCCACCCACCTCAGCCTCCCAAAGTGCTGGGATTATAGGCTTGAGCCACTGCACCCCACCTGATTTTTAATTCTCTTTTTTTCATGGAGATGAGGTCTTGCTATGTTGCCCAGACTGGTCTCAAACTTCTGGGCTCAAGCGATCCTCCTGCCTCAACCTCCCAAAGTGTAGAGGTTACCAGTGTGAGCCACTGTGCCTGGCCTTCAAACCTCACCTTACAGAAGAACTTGTTCCTATTTTGTCTCTTCCCCCATCTGCACCCTGCCCCTTCCTGCCACCCACCGTGCCCCCATGCCCAGCAGTGCTGCCCACAGACCCTTCCCCCAGGCTGTGGTGGCATCTCCAGGGCCTACCTGTCAAGTTGCCACAGGGCTGGCCAAGATGTAAGTGCACCTGCCCATGAAGCCAAAGTGCCTACCGTCAAAGGGAACATAATGAGGGTCTCCGTAGACCAAGCAGGTGGCAGTACCTGGTGGGAGAAGAAAGGAGAACAGGCAAAGCTGCTTCTATGGCCCCTCCAGGGACCCCAAATGGCAGCCCACCCATTGCCCAGTGGCAGGTCCCTATTCCTCTGCTCAAGCGAGAGACTGGGATCTTGGCGTCACATCCACTCCGACAGGCTGGCAGGCAGGGACAGTATAGGGAGGAGCTCTCACCGTAGGGGTGGCATCCATACTGGCCAGTCTTAAGCTGGCACACGGTGTGTGTCCCGCACTGAGAGATCTGGCACTCGACCCGACTGCCCAGCCAGCATCGGCAACTTTCTGTGCAGTTGGGGCTGAACCACTCTGCCCCAGGCTAGGAGAAAGGAATCTGAGGTCACACGATCACACAGCTCTTAGAGTCCTCCCTTTTCCCTTTCCATTTCTTTTTTTCTTCTTTTTGAGATGGAGTCTCGCTCTGTCACCCAGGCTGGAGTGCAGTGGCACGATCTTGGCTCACTACAACCTCCACCTTCCAGGCTCCAGCAAGTCTCCTGCCTCAGCCTCCCGAGAAGCTGGGACTACTACAGGTGCACGATACCACACCCGGCTAATTTTTTGTATTTTTTGTAGAGACAAGGTTTCTCCATGTTGTCTAGGCTGGTCTCAAACTCCTGACCTCAGGTGATCCGCCTGCCTCAGCTTCCCAAAGTGCTTGGATTACAGGCATGAGCCACCATGCCTAGCCTTTTCTTACTTTTTTTTTTTTTTGAGATGGAGTCTCACTCTGTCGCCCAGGCTGGAGAGCAATGGTGCGATCTCAGCTCACTACAATCTCTGCCTCCCAGATTCAAGTGATTCTCGTGCCTCAGCCTCCCAAGTAGCTGGGATTACAGGCTCCCTCCATCACGCCCAGCTAATTTTTGTATTTTTAATGGAGACGGGGTTTCACCATGTTGGCCAGGCTGGTCTCGAACTCCTGACCTCAGGTGATCTGCCCACCTTGGACTCCCAAAGTGCTGGGATTATAGCCGTGAGCCACTGTGCCTGGCTGTTCTCCCTTTCCCTCTGCCGTGCCCGGGAAAGAGGCTGCTCTCCCATGCAGACCTGACCTTCCTCATGTGATTCCTCTCCCCACCACCTACCTCATACTCCCACCACCACAGCACATTTGCAGGTGCTTTTCTCTCTCAAAATGCTCTTCTCTCCTCCCACTTTTTTTTTTTTAAGAGACAGGGTCTCACTCCGTTGCCCAGGCTGGAGTGCAGTGGCACAATCATGGCTCACGGCAGCATTGATCCCTGGGCTAAAACCATCCTTCCACCTCAACTCCCAAGTATCTGGGACTACAGGTGCACTCCACCATGCCTGACTTTTTTTTTTAAAAATGTGTTTTAGAGATGGAGTCTTGCTATGTTGTCTAAGCTGTCATTGAACTCCTGAGCTCAAGTGATCCTCCCACCTTGGCCTCCCAAAGTGCTGAGATTACAGGTATGAGCCACCGCATACAGCCTTATGTCTGTTTTTTTTTTTTTTTTTTTTTTGATAAGGAATCTCGATCTGTTGTCCAGGCTTGAGTGCTTTGGTGCAATCTTGGCTCACTGCAACCTCCGTCTCCCAGGTTCAAGTCATTCTCATGCTTCAGCCTGCCAAGTAGCTGGAATTACAGGTGCCCACCACCATGCCTGACTAATTTTTGTATTTTAGTAGAGATGGGGTTTTGCCATGTTGGCCAGGCTGGTCTTGAACTCCTGACCTCAGCTGATCTGCCCACCTCAGCTTCCCAAAGTACTGGGATTACAGCCATGAGCCACCTCGCCCAGCCAATGTCTGTCTTTACCCAACATCTTAGCCCCCCATGAGTACTCTCATTCAATAAATACTTGCTGAATGAAGGAGTAAACCACAACCCCATGTGTCTCTCTGAATCTGAGAGCATTATGAGGGCAAGGAGCATGACCTATTCATGGTGACCCCAATGCCAGGAGATAGAAAGTACAAAGTAGACTGGGTGTGGTGGCTCACAACTGTAATCCCAACACTTTGGGAGGCCGAGGTGGGAGAATGGGTTGAGCCCAGGAGCTCAGGACCAGTCTACCCACATGGCAAAACCTCGTCTCTACAAAACAAAACAAAAATCTTTGTAAAAAGTACTAAATAAACATTTGTTGAATGCATAAATGCATCTATCAGAAGTGAATACATGCCTTTCAGAGCAGGGGGAAGAGATTCTTGGTGCCTTTGACAGATCTTTCTGCTCAGGGTGTGGCTGAAGCTAATCTCAGTAGCAACTCAGGGAGACCCAGGAGACTGTTTAAAAGGGGTTGGGGAAGGAAATAATAGTCCCAAAAGAGACACATAGAAGCTCTGATGTCAGTGAGAAGAACGCCTGGAGCTAAAAGGCACTGGGCATTAATGAATAGCTTCATGCACTTTTTTTTTTTTTTTTTTAAGACAGGTCTCACTCCTTTGCCCAGGCTGGAGTGCAGTGGTACAACCCTGGCTCACTGCAGCCTCAGACTCCTGGGCTTAAGCAATCCCTCCACTTCGGCCTCCTAAAGTGTTGGGATTACAGGTATGAGTCACTAAGCCTGGCTTTTTAATGCACTTTCAATTAGTAAGTTGCATATATTTATTATGAGATGCTAATGATAATATTTATTAAGTAAATATATGTGTCAGGACCTAATTTCATCCTTAAAATAATCTGGTATGAGGTAGAAAATCTTATTGTGTACACTTTTTAAATATGGAAAAAAGATTTAAAGAGGCAAAGGAATGTGCCCAGCCAGGCACGGTGTCTTATGCCTATAATCCCAGCACTTTGGGAGGCTGAGGCAGGAGGATTGCTTGAACTCCGGATTTTGAGACCAGCCCGGGAAACACAGAGAAACCCTGTCTCTACCACAAATACAAAAATTAGCTGGGCATGGTAGCAGGCACCTGTAGTCCCAGCTACCGGCGAGGCTGAGATGGGAGCATCACTGGAGTCCAGGAAGTGGAGGCTGCAGTGAGCCACTATTGCACCACTGCACTCCAGCCTGAGCGACAGAGTGAGACTCTGTCACAGAAAAAAGAAGAGTGGCTGGGCATGGTGGCTCACGCCTATAATCCCAGCACTTTGGGAAGCCGAGGCAGATGGATCACCTGAGGTCAGGAGATTGAGACCATCCTGGCTAACACGGTGAACCCCGTCTCTACTAAAAATACAAAAAATTAGCTGGGCGTGGTGGTGTGCACCTGTAATTCCAGCTAGTCGGGAGGCTGAGGCAGGACAATCACTTGAACCCGGGAGGCAGAGGTTGCAGTGAGCTGAGATCGTACCACTGCACTCCAGCCTGGGCAACAGAGCAAGACTCCATCTCAAAAACAAACAAACAAACAAAAGATTGAATGAGTAACTTCGCCATTGTGCAACTGCTGAGTCTCAGCTGACCCACTGGGACTATCTGGTGATCCCAGTTTGCTTGACCTGGGGAGCAGATGGAGCTGGAACCCCAGGTGTTGTCATCAATCCCCCTCACGGGACCCCGGCATCCCAGGGGGCTTACCTCATAGCAGTTGTTGTTGTAGAAGCAATTGCAGGAAGAGGCCTGGAGGCAGTGGTTGTCACTCAACAGAAAGCCTAGGTCGCAAACACAGCCCCCACCCCAACAGTGGGGCCCGAAGCTAGGCCTCGGGCTCTCGCACGAAGAGGGACAAGCACAGGATTTGTAGTGAGCATTTGAGGGGCAGAGCTCTAAGGGGAAAACAGCCTTTATCACACTTTCACTCTGTGGCTTTCTCAGGGAGACTCCCTGTCTCTCCTCTACCCCCAAACTCAAGTTCTTCCCTAGGAAACAGGACCATATTCAGCCACAAAATGGGCTGAATTACCTTAAATGTGGCTAGGAAAAAAAAAAAAAGGCCTGAAGAGTGGGCATGGTGACTCACACCTGTAATCCTACCACTTTGGGAGGCTGAGGCGGGAGGATCCTTTGAGGCCAGGAGTTTGAGACTGACCTGGGCAACATAGTGAGATCCCATCACTACAAAACAAATTTGAAAATTAAAAAATGTTAGGCCAGGTGCGGTGGCTCATGCCTGTAATCCCAGAACTTTGGAAAGCCAAGGCGGGTGGGTCACTCGAGGCCAGGAGTTCAAGAGCAGCCTGGCCAACAGGGCAAAACCCCCTGTCTACTAAAAATACAAAAATTAGCTGGGCATAGTGGCTCAGGCCTGTAGCCCCAGCTACGCAGGAGGCTGAGGCAGGAGAGTCGCTTGAGCCAGGGAGGCGGAGGTTGCAGTGAGCCGAGATCGTGCCACTGCACTCTAGCGTGGCCGATGGAGCGAGACCCTGTCTCAAAAATATAAAAAATAATTTTTTTAAAGGAATGATGTCCTGATGCATACTACGGTATGAAAGGCCTGGAAAACATCACACTCTGTGAAAGCAGCCAGACACAAAGGCCCACATATTGTGTGATTCCATTTGTATGAACTCTCCAGAACTGGCAAATCTGTGGATATAGGAAAGAAATTTGTGGTTGCCAGGGGCTGGGGGAAGGCGGAGGGGGAGTGGCTGCTAATAGGTACAGGGTTTCTTTTTGGAGTGATGAAAATGTCTGGATTAGAAAGGGATGATGGTTGAACAACCTTGGGAGTATACTAAAAATCACAAAATTACTTTTGATTTTTTTTTTTTTTTGAGACAGGGTCTCACTCTGTTGCCCAGGCTGAAGTACAGCAATGCAATCATGGCTCACTACAGCCTCAATCTCCCAGGCTCAAGTGATCCTCCTTCCTCAGCCTCCCGAATAGCTGAGACTACAGGCTCAAGCAACCCACCTGCCTTGGCCTCCCAAAGTGCTGGGATTACAGGTGTGAGTCACCGTGCCTGGCCTAGAATTGTACACTTTAATAACATGAATTCTATGAAATTGGGTTCTATCTCAATAATGAACAAGGAGAAGAAAGCCTCATAGTTGGGTCCCAACACCCCCACCCACTCCAAGCCTGCCATCCCTCTTGCCCTGGGCAGTCCTCCCCATTTCCTCCAAAGTCACCATGGACTGCTTCAGCTCCCCTGAGATAACTAGAAGCACCTAGCTTTCCACCGGAAGCATGCCTTTCCCTCTCTCTCCTCATCAGTCCCTATCAGCCTTGGCCCACGCTCCGTCCACCTCATACCTGGAGTGGGTCTGGGGGTTGTGGTAGTGCCCAGGGTCACACTGGCCACAGGGGCACCTGGAGCATGCAGAGACATCAACAAGGTTGCCGGTCCAATGGCTGTGGGGCTGGGACGGTATGGCATCGGGGCTGTGAGCTTTTCTGTGGGGATGGTGGGTTTCTCAGTGGGGTTGGTGGGGACGGTGGTCTCTTCAGTGGGGATGGTGGGTTTTTCTGTGGGAACACTGGGTTTCTCTGTGGGGATGGCAGGCTCTTCTGTGGAGATGGTGGTCTCCTCACTGGGGGTGCTGGGCTCTTCTGTGGAGACAGTGGGCTTTTCTGTGGAAATGGTGGGTTGTTCAGTGGGAATAGAGGGCTCTTCAGTAGGGATGGTGGGTTTTTCCGTGGGAATGGTGGGATTTTCTTTGGGGACTGTGGGCTTTTCTGTGGAAACCGTAGGTTTTTGTATGGAGATTGTAGGGTTTTCTGTGAGGCCAGTGGTTTCAGAAGGGACAGTGGAAGAAGCTGGAGATGTAGGAGGAAGGTAGCACTTTTACTGCAAAGATAAAAAGAATCTCTGGAGTTTAGCCGAAACCATACCACCATCCTCTTCACTGCCATTTAATTGGAGTGGGAAGGCTCCAAGGGATGACTTATTCACACCTCTCTTTCTAATCCCAATCCCCAACCTTTATTCATTCAACAAACACTAATGTATGTCAGATATTGTGCCAGGTAAGAGAAACCCAGAAATAAATAGGATATGGGTCCTGCCTTTGAGATTGCAGGGAAAGGGGTTCTGGATAAGCCCCCAAAATCCATGGTATCCAAGCCACATTCACCCAGGCAAACATCCCAAAGTACAGAGAAGGGAGAGGTAGGTAGAAGATGGAAAACGGCAGATTCGGTGCTCACTGTAATCCATGCACCTCAGGAGGCGGAGGAGGGCGGATCACTTGAGGTCAGGAGTTTAAGACCATCCTGGCCAACATGGTGAAACCCCCTCCCTACTAAAAATATAAAAATTAGCTGGGCATGGTGGCTCATGTCTGTAGTCCCAGCTACTCGGGAGGCTGAGGCAGGAAAAATCACTTGAACTCAGGAGGCAGAGGTTGCAGTGAGCTGAGATTCAGCCACTGCACACTCTAGCCTGGCGAGAGTGAGACTCCAACTCAAAACAAAAATAATAATAATAAAAAAAGAAGATGGAAAACAAGGCCAGCTGGATGAGAATTCAGGCTTTCAGGCTCCAGGGAGGACTTGCATTTTAAGCAGTTCATAGAGAGAACCCGGGGAATGGTGATCTCAGGGCACAGCCTCCTTGCTGGAGCCTTGGCTTTGGGCTTACCTGGACAAGTCCCAGGATTGATCAAGATGAAATCCAGAGCAACCACAAAGGCTGTGCTGCTGCCCCGGATGGCCTTCAAAATCAGCTGAAGGCGACAAGGGAGAGAGATAGATGGAGAGAGAAACAAAAATGAATCTCCAGCAACTCTGTGACTCTGCTGGGCATAGAGTCTGTCCTCTGCCCAAATGTCACCTTGTTCCAGCCTCAACGGTCCAGTCCCGTTCCAACCCCTTTTCTCATTTTCCATAACAGGAAGTTGCCTTTTTGTTGGCTCTCTTTCCAGCTTTCTACCTCTTCAGCCCTGGTGGTCCCCTCAGATCCCAGGCGTTACCCCTTACCCCACACAGTCAGGGTCCCCATCTCCACCTCTCACCTGCATGGGCTGTTGATGTCCTGAAGGGATGGTGACAGAGGTGTTCTGCCAATAAGGGCTCTGGGACCCCACACATTTCCAGAGGGGAATTGGGGGGGCTCCCTGCAGGACTTCCCAGGAGGAGCTTGAGCGTAGTACCCTCCCCAAGGCCATACATGTGGTATGCGAACTCCACGCAGATGTCACCCGGGGCGCAGAAGGGCCTGCTCACCAGTCTGACTGGCTGCCCTGCCCGGGATAATTTGTCAGTCTCGAGGTAGATATAGTGATCACCTGGGCAAAGGAAGCAAATGGGCAGGATGAGAAGCCTGCACAGGACACACTAGCTGCTGCTTTAGCAACACTTTGCTTTCCAAGTGGGGATCTGAGCAAACACTCAAATTCTCCAGGTCGTAGCATTATTTCTTCTGCTCATTCTAGACATCTAGCTAAAGGACGTGGGGTTAGAAAGAAAGGGAAATGCAAACCAGCAACCTAGACTCCATTGCTGACTGCATTTGTTAATGTCATGTGTGTGTGTGCGTGTGTGTGTGTGTGTGTGTGTGTGTGTGTGTGTGTGTGTGTGTGTTTGAGATGGAGTTTTGCTCTGTCACCCAGGCTGGAGTGCAGTGGTGTGATCTCAGCTCACTGCAACCTCTGCCTCTCAGGTTCAAGCAGTTCTCCTGCCTCAGCCTCCCAAGTAGCTGGGATTACCGGTGTGCACTAATCCCAGCTAATTTTTGTGTTTTTAGTAGAGACGGGATTCCACCATGTTAGCCAGGCTAGTCTCAAACTCCTGGCCTCAAGTGATCCACCCACCTCAGCCTCCGGAAGCACTGAGATTACAGGCATGAGCCACTTTGCCCTGCCCTCGTTATTGTCTTTTAAAAAAATTATTTAGCTTTATTTTATATATTTTTAAGACAGAATCTCATTCTGTTGCCCAGGCTAGAGTACAGTGGTGCGATCTGAGCTCACGGCAGTCTCTGCCTCTCAGGTTCAAGAGATTCTCCTGCCTCAGCCTCCCAAGTAGCTGAGACTACAGGCACGTACCACCACTGCCAGCTAATTTGTGTATTTTTTTTAGTTGAGTCAAGGTTTCACCATGTTGGCCAGGGTAGTCACAAACTCCTGACCTCAACTGATCCACCTGCCTGGGCTTCCCAAAATGCTAAGATTAAAGGTGTGAGCCACCATGCCTGGCCTATTTTTTTTTTTTAAGAGACAATGTCTTACTGTGTTGCCCAGGCTGGAGTGCATTGGTTCAATCACAGCTCACTGCAGCCTTGATGTCCTGAACTCAAGCAATCCTCCCATAACAGCCTCACAAGTAGCTGGGACCACAAGCACATGCCACCACATCTGGTTAATTTGTTTTTCTTTTTTTGAGACGGAGTTTTGCTCTGTCACCAGGCTGGAGTGCAGCAACATGATTTCAGCTCACTGCAACCTCCACCTCCAGGGTTCAGGTGATTCTCCTGCCTCAGCCTCCTGAGTAGCTGGGACTACAAGCACATGCCACCATGCCCAGCTAATTTTTGTAATTTTTTTTCTTTTTTTTTTTTTTTTGAGACAGAGTCTCGCACTCTTGCCTGGGCTGGAGTGCAATGGCGTGATCTCAGCTCACTGCATCCTCTGCCTCCTGGGTTCATGTGATTCTCCTGCCTCAGCCTCTCGAGTAGCTGGGATTACAGGCGCGCATCACCATGCCCAGCTATTTTTTTTCTATTTTTAGTAGAGATGGGGTTTCACTATGTTGGCCAGATGGGTCTGGAACTCCTGACTGCATGATCTGCCTGCCTCAGCCTCCCAAAGTGCTAGGATTACAGGCGTGAGCCACAGCGCCTGGCCAATTTTTTTATTTTTTAGTACAGATGGGGTTTCACCATGTTGGCCAGAATGGTCCCGATCTCTTGACCTTGTAATCTGCCCGCCCGGGACTCCCAAAGTGCTGGGATTGTAGGCGTGAGCCACTGAGCCCAGCCACATCTGGCTAATTTTTTAAAAAAACTTTTTAAAAAAAAATAGCTGGGCATGGTGGCCCGTGCCTGTAGTCCCAGCTACTCAGGAGGCTGAGGCAAGAGAATTGCTTGAACCTGGGAGGCAGAGGTTGCACTGAACCGAGATCACGCCACTGCACTCCAGCCTGGCGACAGAGCGAGACTCTGTCTCAAAATAAATAAATAAATAAATAAAAATTTTAAAACAAAATTTTTTTTTTTGGTAGAGATGGGGTTCTCAGTATGTTGCCCAGGCTGAGCTCAAAATCCTGGGCTCAAGCAACCCTCCCGTCTCAGCCTCCCAAAGTGCTGGAATTGCAGGCATAAGCCCCTCATAAATGTCTAGACTGAAAATGAGGTGGTGGGTTTTGAAGCCTGGGGCTCCATGAAGTGAGATGCCTGGGTTTTCTCAAAAATTTCAGTGACCCCACAGCCTTGAGAATCCTTAAGTTACTCTGCTATCTCCACAGTCCCCACTCGTGGCAGTTTCCAAATAAACACCTGTGGACTAATCGTCCCACCACCTGAAACAACTTCTCCCTCAATCACAGCAGCCAGCCCCCTACCTGGGAGCAGATTCAGTGAATTCCTTGGCGTGAGTGCTCCTCAATCTCCTTAGCTGCACTAGGGAAATCTCCTGAGGGGCCCATGCCATGGATGGATATGTTTTTAGGTCCGAGTACCCAATGTCCACCATCCCTGGGAGTCTGCACCCAGTCACAGAAGGGATGGGCGCTATCTTCAAAGTCACACTGAGGAAAGCCCTCTGGGGAATCAAAATAAGAGATTTGAGCAAGTTGAGTGCCACTTTCCAGCCCTCCCCCAACCCACCCCAGATTCTGAGAGATCCGGGCCTCCCAGGGCCCACTCTCACCCCCACAAGGAATGATGGTGATTGCATCGACTGCCACAGCTGGCTCTGGGGTCTTTCCAAAAACGCCCACCACGATGAACAGGAGAAAAACGGACAGTGGTCCAGGAGTGAACATATACCCCACACCCCCAAGCTCCTGATGTGACTCGACTCCATTCCAGGACCCAGAACTCCTACTCCCTGTGCCCAGACCCTCAATTCATTTCTTTTTCTTTTTTCGAGACAGGGTCTTGCTCTGTTGCCCAGGCTGGAGTGCAGTGGTACAATCATAGCTCACTGCACCCTTGACCTCCAGGTCTCAAGTGAACCTCCCATCTTAGCCTCCTGAGTAGCTGGGACTACAGGCACGCATCATTATGCCTGCCCAATTTTCATATATATATATATATATATATATATATATATTTTTTTTTTTTTTTTTAAGAGATAGGGTCTTGCTATGTTACCCAGGCTGATCTTGAACTCCTGCCCTGAAGCAATCCTCCCTCCTCAGCCTCCCAAAGTATTGGGAGTACAGGCATGAGCCACAGCATTCGACCCCTCAATTTATTTAAACAGTGGGATGCCTACCGTGTGCAAGGACCTGACCCCTTGCTTCTCTGTACCTGTATCCGTCCCACAGTTGTGTAATTGACAGAAACAGCTTGCCAGTGGGTCTAGGATGTCCTGAGAAGAGAGTGTGCTTCCAGATGCTCCCTGCAGGGAAGGAATTGGAGAGAAGTGAGCTTAAGAGGACTGAGAAATGACTTCAAAATACCCAGTAGGATGAGGATGAGAAGCAGAAGGTATAGCCAGGGAATATTAAAACCAAATGAAAGCACAATCTTCCTTTTTATTTATTTATTTTTTTCAGATGGAGTCTTGCTTTGTTGCCCAGGCTGAAATGCAGTGGTGCAATCTCGGCTCACTGCAACTTCCATCTCCCAGGTTCAAGTGATTCTCCTGCCTCAGCCTCCTGAGTAGTTGAGATTACAGGCGTGTGCCACCATGCCCAGCTAATTTTTGTATTTTTAGCAGAGACAGCATTTTGCCATGTTGGCCAGGCTGGTTTCGAACTCCTGACCTTAGGTGATCCACCCGCCTCGACCTCCTAAAGTGCTGGGATTACAGGCATGAGCCACCGTGCCAGGCCAGCACAACCTACTTATCTATTTTTCCAGAATTCAGTGCCCTCCCAGTCATGATTTCCACTTCATGGAATAAATCATGAAATAATCTCACACATATTCCAGACCTCCCTAGACCCTGAGGGATGCCCCATGTGTTCCCATCAAGCCAACCCTGGGAGATGTGCCCAGCTTAGTGTAAATCCCATGAATTATCCACTCTAACCCAAGACTGAAGCATAAATGTAGAGTGCTGCGTGAGGAGACTGGCCCTGGAGGACGTAGTGGAAGGAAAGGCTCAGACAGCTGGAGGACTGGCTCACGGGGCTCAGGAGGATGGCTTTCTGCCCAGGTCTTGCATTCCTTGGGTCCAGGAGCATGTAGTAGCCACCTGTGAAGGAAAAGGCAGGAGAACTGGGGTGGAGGGAACTGAGGGAAGATGGCAGCAGAGATGGGGCCCTGAGGAGGCTGGGGACCTGTCCCTGGGGAGCCCAAAGAGCAGCCTACAATCAGGCAGTGCTGAGGTGGTCCTGTCCCAACAGACTGAGGTCTTCAACTTTCCCAGAAATGCCTGGGCTGGGTAAGGACTCGGCGCTGCCATGGAAAACACCAGACACCCTCTCCAAAGCAGCAACTAGAACTTTGTCCTCTGGGTGCTAACTCATTGTTGTTGTTTTTGTTTTTGGGAGTCTCACTCTGTCGCTCAGGCTGGAGTGCAGTGGCGCAGTCATGGCTCACTGCAGCCTCAACCTCCCCAGGTGCAGTTAATCCTCCCGCCTCAGCCTACTTGAGTAGCTGGGACTACAGGTGTGCGCCACCATGCTGGGCTAATCTTGTAATTTTTGTAGAGACGAGAGCTCACTATATGTTCCAGGCTGGTCTTGAATTCCTGGCCTCAACTGATCTGCTCACCTCGGCCTGCCAAAGTGCGGGGATTACAGGCATGAGCCACCGCACCTGGCCTAGTTTTTTAAAACATTTTTTTTTTAATTCAAAAATAAGAAGTATAAACTCAGAAAGGAAATTAGGGAGCAGGACCCTCTATGCTTGACCTACAATGCTTGGCTCAGTGAGGGCTGGAAACGTGGGGTGTGTGGAGAACATTGAGAGGGAAAGTGAATGCTGTGTGAGAGAGAAAAGGAAGAAGTCAACAGTAAAGAGAAGAGAAGCTCAGCTGAGAGCACAGGGAGGTGGTGGAAAGAAGCTAGAGACAGATTTGAGTGCACAGAAAGAAAGAATATCAGCCGGGCGCAGTGGCTCATGCCTGTAATCCCAGCACTTTGGGAGGCCAAGGTGGGTGGATCATAAGGTCAGAAGATCGAGACCAGCCTCGCCAACATGCTGAAACCCCATCTCTACTAAAAATAAGAAAAATAAATAAAAATTAGCCAGGCTTGGTGGCGCATGCCTGTAATCCCAGCTACTCAGGAGGCTGAGGCAGGAGAATCACCTGAACCCAGGAGGTGGAAGTTGCAGTGAGCCGAGATCATGCCACTGCACTCCAGTCTGGCCATAGAGGGAGATTCCATCGAAAGAAAGGAAGAAAAGGAAGGGAAGGAAGGGCAGGGAAGGGAGGGAGGGAGGGAGGAAGGAAGGAAAAGAAAAAATGAAAGAGGGAAGGAGGGAAGGAAGGAGAGAAGGAAGGAGAGAAGGAAGGAAAGAAGGAAGGAAGAAAAAAGAAAAGAAAATGAGGAGAGAGATCCAAGATGGCCGCATAGCAGCAGCTCAGGATTGTAGCTCCCAGTGAAAGCGCAGAGAGTGAGTGGACTCCGCACTTTCTGACAAATTTTTGTTGCCCACAGACCGGAAGATTCCCAGCAGAAGAGCCCCACGGGTCGCCAGAGTGATTCTTTTCACTGTGCGGCTGTTTTGCCAGCACACCAGTGTGGCGCTTCTCAGTGCAGAGTATATGGGACTGGGTGCCCTTTTAGTCGGGTGCAGCTGGTCCCATCCCCCCCAAGGAGAATAGCAATTGGAAGAGCTGAGGACTGAGAGTTTCACAGCAAGCACAGCTGAACCCGGGAAGGCCTGGCTCTGTGGGGAACCAGCGTCCACCAAAGGAAAACTAAGAAACAGAAAAAACTTTATCACCGGGCGGAGAGAGATCCAAGATGGCTGATTAGCAGCGGCTCAGGATTGTAGCTCCCAGTGAAAACGCTGAGAGCGAGTGGACGCCATAATTTCAGACGAATTTTTGTTGCCCACAAACTGGGAGATTCCTGGTGGAGGAGCCACACGGGTCGCCAACACGACTCTCTTGGCTGGCACGGCTCTTTTGCCAGCACGCCGGCGTGGCGCTTCTTGGTGTAGAGTATACGGGACTGGGTGCCCTTTTAGTCAGGCTCGGCTGGTCCCTTCCCCACAAGGAGAACAGCAATTGGAAGCGCTGAGGACTGAGAGTTTCACAGCAAGCACAGCTGAACCTGAGAAGACCTAGCTCTGTGGTGAAGGGGCGTCCGCTGAAGGAAAACTAAGAAACAGAAAAAACTTCATCACCAACAAGCCAGACGTCCACTCAGAGACCCAATCTGAAAGTCGGCAATTACAAAGACGACAGGTGGATAAATGCACAAAAACGGGAAGAAACCAGTGCAGAAAGGCTGAGAACACCCGAAATCAGAATGCCTCTCCTCCTACAGGGAATCGCAGTTCCTCAGCAGCAAGAGAACAAGGCCTGACGGAGGATGAGTGTGATGAACTGACAGAATCAGGCTTCAGAAGGTGGATAATAAGAAACTTCTGTGAGCTAAAAGAACATGTTCTAACCCAATGCAAAGAAACTACGAACCTTGAAAGAAGATTTATTGAAATGCTAACAAGAATGGACAACTTAGAGAGGAATATAAGTGAATTCATGGAGCTGAAAAACACAACACGAGGAGTTCACGAAGCATGCACAAGTTTCAACAGCTGAACTGACCAGGCGGAAGAAAGGATATCAAAGGTCGAAGATCAACTCAATGAAATAAAACGAGAAGGCAAGATTAGAGAAAAAAGGGTAAAAAGGAATGAATGAATTCTCCAAGAAATATGGGACTATGTGAAAAGACCTAATCTACGTTTGATAGGTGTACCTGAATGTGATGAAGAGAATGAATCCAAGCTAGAAAATACTCTTCAGGATATTATCCAAGAAAACTTCCCCAACTTAACAAGGCAGGCCAATATTCAAGTCCAGGAAATGCAGAGAACACCACAAAGATATTCCTCAAGAAGAGTAACCCCAAGGCACATAATCGTCAGATTCACCAGGGTTGAAATGAAGGAGAAAATGCTAAGGGCAGCCAGAGAGAAGGGTTGGGTTACCCAGAAAGGGAAGCCCATCAGACTCACAGCAGATTTCTCAGCAGAAACCCTACAAGCCAGAAGAGAGTGGGGGCCAACATTCAACATCCTTAAAGAAAAGAACTTTCAACCCAGAATTTCATATCCGGCCAAACTAAGCTTCATAAGTGAAGGAAAAATAAATTTTTTTTGTGAACAAGCAAGTACTCAGAGATTACATCACCACCAGGCCTGCTTTACAAAAGCTTCTGAAAGAAGCACTACACATAGAAAGGAACAACCAGTATTAGCCAATCCAAAAACATACCAAAAGGTAAAGAGCATCACCATAATGAAGAATCTACATCAACTAATGGGCAAAACAGCCAGCTAGCATTAAATGGCAGTATCAAACTCACATATATCAATATTAATCCTAAATTTAAATGGACTAAATGACCCAATCAAAAGATACAGACAGGCAAATTGGATAAAAAGCTAGAACCCATCGGTATGCTGTATCTAGACCCATCTTACATGCAAGGATACACAAAGACTCAAAACAGAGGGATGGAAGAAGCCTTACCAACCAAATGGAGAGAAACACACACACACACACACACACACACACACACACACACACACACACACACAGAAGCTGCAATTTTCATCTCTGATAAAACAGACTTTAAAGCAACAAAGACCATAAGAAACAAAGAGGGACATTACATGGTGGTGAAAGGATCAATGCAACAAGAAGAGCTAATGATCCTAAATATATACACACCCAATACAGGAGCACCCAGATACATAAGGCAAGTTCTTAATGACTTACAAAGAGACTTAGACTCCCACACAATAATAATGGGAGACTTTAACATTACACTGTCAATATTAGACAGATCAACAAGATAGAAAATTCACAAGGATATCCAGGACCTGAACTCAGACCTGGAACAAGTAAATTTAACAAATATTTACAGAACTCTCCTCCCCAAATCCACAAAACATACGTTTGTCTCAGTATCACATTACACCTATTTTAAAAGTGACAACATAATTGGAAGTAAATCACTCCTCAGCAATTGCATAGCATCTCACAGTTTTAAATAAAATACTGGTTGGCTGCGTGTTTGTTATTTTCTTCCCATATTTCTTCCTGTCTCCATTGTTAAGCACAATTATTGGCATAAAAGAGGTTTTTAATACTCATTTTTAGACTGCATTCTACCCTGGGCAATAGAACAAGAATCCCATTCTCTCTCCGTCTCTCTTTTCCTCTTTCTCTCTCTCTCTCTCATTCTATTTTTTTCTTTCTCTCTTTTTCTTTTCTCTCTTTTTCTTTCTTAAAAAAAATAAAAAAGATCTATGCTATTCTCCTAATGACACTCTATTAAAAATAAGAAGTTATGCATTTTAAGTCACATTTTGATTCTAATCTCTGTGTAACTAAACTGGAAGGCCATGAAAATCAGTATGTGACTTCAGTTTTTTTGTTTTAGTTGGTTTTACTGCAATATCTTTTCATGTCTTTGACCTTTAGAAGACTTGCCGTGGTGAATCTAGTCTTCAAATCATAATTGAATTCTCACAAGACACTTATCTGCTGCTGTTTTTGGCCAGATCAATCTGAGATATTTTACATTTTGCATGATAAAAGCAGAGCCTTCAGAACCCATTATTTTTAACAGTGCTGGATGTTCAGCTAATAAAGTATTCAGTGCTAGGATAAATATTTTCTCTGTCAATGAGTGAATATAAAAATGTTTTAAAAGAATGTGACCAAAAACTGTTTCAATGAACTCGGAAGAAAATAAAAATCAATATTAAGCACTTTCAGCCAACAGCCCTTTGAGACCAATGTATATCTTTAAAAATAAAATTTACCAATTGTATACATTGTTCATAAAATAGTTGTACTTGGGGTCAAAATTAGAAAAACAATACCTATAAAACATGGCTCATTTGTATTTTTAACAAACACTGTTGCCTATATTTCCCTACCAGCTCCGAAAAATGTCAGGCCCACTTAAGTCATTGAAACAAATACATTTATATTATTATTCTTTGGGAGAAAAAGGACAGGGTTAATTAATTAATCCTTCTACCTTTGCAAAAATCTATAGTTAGTTTATATTTTTCCTTTTTAATTAGCAGATTAGTAATCATTTTTGTTAGAAATATATTACTTTTTGGCATATTTTCAAACACAAAAAATTGCAAACGAATATACCAAAACCTAAAGACACCACTATTGAAACAGAACTGAGTCATCCACATGCCAAAGCTATGACATAGGCACATAGGGCTTCTAAAATTCAGTTTGTTGAATATTTTTCTGAGATTTGAAAAATAGATGATAATGTCAGATCAGCATATTTATGTTCCAGTCATCATGAAAAGCTAAGGACTACAGCAATACAATTATACAATCTCATTCACGGAAAGTTTAGAAAAAAGAATGCTGAAACAACTGGTGGTATAAGCAGAATAGTAGCCTCCCAAAGATATCCATATCCTAATCCCTGAAGCCTATGGATGCGTTTCTTACATGTTAAAAGTAACGTTGCAGATGTGACTAAAATTAAGGATCTTAGGACACAGATACTATTCTAAATTATCTGTGTAGGCCCCACATAATCACAAAAGTCCATAGAAGTGAAGGAAGGAGGCAGGACATACAAGGAGATGTGATAACTGAAATAGAAGTCTGACAGAGAGAGAGATTCAGAAGGATCTCTCCTCAACAATGATATGTGTTACCTATGCAATAATCCTGTGGGATATGCACATGTGCCCCAGAGCTAAAAGTACAATTTTTTTAAAAAAAAATTACAAATTGTTAAAATTTATAAGTTGCAGCCCAAGTTGTAAGCAAATGAAAGTAGTATCCCAAACACATTTTTTATCTTTCCCAAATTTGAGTGCCAGAAGAAGGTATAGAAAATAAACAAGATGTTCAACTCAAAGTATTATTAAAAGACTACAAGGGAAAGGAGAGGAGGGGGAGGGGGAAGGGAGGAGGAAGGGCAAGGGAGGGGATGGGAGGGCAAGGGAGGGGATGGGAGAGGACAGAAGGGGAGGAGTGGGAGGAGAGGGGAGGAGAGAGGAGGAGAGGGGAGGGGAGGAGAGGGGAGGGGAGGGGAGGAGAGGGAGAAGGAAAGGGGAGGGAGAAGGAAAGGGGAAGGAGAAGGAAAGGGGAGGGAGAAGGAAAGGGAGGCAGAAGGAAAGGAAACAGGGAAGGGAAGGGAAGGAAAAAGGGAAGGGAGGGAAAGGGAAGGGAGAGAAAGGGAAGGGAAGGGAGAGAAAGGGAAGGGAAGGGAGGGGAAGGGGAAGGGAAGGAAAAATGAATAATGGAATACTAAGTGATAAAAGCTGAAATGGATGATTTAGGAATCAGAATAACAATAGCAACTGCCTATGAGTCTAAGAGGTACTCTTACAAAACTAGAAATAGTTATGTCTAGTTCTAAAAATAGTGAATATACAAATTATAATAGCATAAATTAAAAGGGCATTATTGGTATCTTAGTTCAGGCTACCATAATGAAGTGATATAGCCTTCAAGACTGTGATCAATACATTTCTGTGTTGAAACAACAGCCTGAGATCACAGTGGAAACAAGGTTGAGTTCTGATGAGCAGTCACTTTCTAGCTTGCAGACAGGTGCCTCCCTGTTGGGTGCTTACATCACCTTTGCTAGATATGTGTTTATGGAGACAGAGATAGTGCTCTCTCTTCCTCTTATTCTAAGGCCACCAATCCCATTGATACAGGATTCTACCCTTTTGCCTCATTTAGCCTTAACTACCATTTAAAAGCCCTGTTTTTATTTTTTATTTTTTTTTAAATTTTAAGTTTCAGGGTACACATGCAGGATGTGCAGGTTGGTCACATAGGTAAACATGTGCCATGGTGGTTGGCTGCACCTGTCAACCCATCACCTAGGTATTAAGCCCAGCATGCATTCACTATTTTTCCTAATGCTCTCTCTCCCTCAGCATCCCCGCCACCCAGAACAGACCACAGTTTGTATTTTTCCTCCTCCCTGTGTCCATGTGTTCTCATTGCTCAACTCCAACTTAAGAGTGAGAGCATGTGGTGTTTGGTTTTCTGTTCCCACATTAGTTTGCTGAGGATAATGTGTCTAGCTCCATTTTTGTTCTGGCAAAGAACACTATCTCACTCTTTTTTATGGCTGCATAGTATTCCATGGTGTATCCATACCACGTTTTCTTTAGCCAGTCTATCACTGATGGGCTTTTGGGTTGATTCCATGTCTTTGCTATTATAAATAGGGCTGCAATGAACATATGTGTACATGTATCTTATAATAGAATGATTTCTATTCCTTTGGGTATATACATAGTAATGGGTTTGCTGGGTCAAATGGTATTTCTGGTTCTAGATCTTTGAGGAATTGCTATGTTGTCTTCCACAATGATTGAACTAATTTACATTCCCACCAACAGTGTAAAAGCGTTCCTATTTCTCTGTAACCTTGCCAGTATCTGTTGTTCATTGGCTTTTTAATAATCACCATTCTGACTGGTGTGAGATAGTATCTCATCGTGGTTTTGATTTGTATTTCTCTAGTGATCAGTGATATTGAACTTTTTCATATGTTTGTTTTAAAAGCCCTATTTTTAAATATAGTCACATTGGGTTAGGGCTTCAACATAAGAATTTTGGAGAGACACAATTCAGCCTATAGCATTCCACCCCTGCTCCCCCAAATTAATGGCTTTCTCACAAACAATCATTCTAACATAATACCTCAAAAAATCTTAACTAATTCCAGCATCAAGTCTAAAGCCTGGAGTCTAACCTAAATATTATCTATATCAGATGTGAGCAACATCATCATGAGGCAAAATTCTGCTCCAGCTATGAATCTGTAAAACCAGACAAGTTATGTGCTTCTAAAATGCAGTGGTGGGATAGGCATACAATATACATTCCCATTCCAAAGGGAGAAATCAGAAGGAAGAAGAAAATGAAGGGTCTCAAGCAAGTCCAAAACTTAGTAAGGCCAATTTCATTAAATCTTAAGGCTCAAGGCTGGGCACAGTAGCTGACGCCTGCAATCCCAGCACTTTGAGAGGCTGAGGCAGGTGGATTACCTGAGGTAAGGAATTTGAGAGCAGCCTGGCCAACATGGCAAAACCCCATCTCTGCTAAAAATACAAAACTTAGCCAGGCATGGTGGTGGATGCCTGTAGGCCCAGTTACTCAGGAGGTTGAGGCAGGAGAATCACTTGAACCCAGGAGGCAGAGACTGCAGTAAGCCAAGGTCATGCTACTGCACTCCAGCCTAGGAGACAGAGAGAGACTCCAGCTCAAAAAAAAAACAAAAACTTGTTGTGAACTGAACGCGAGCCCGGGAATCTCGTCCAGCGAGAGGGTCCCAAACCTGGAAGAGAGCGTGCGCCGGAAAAAAGGAGATAGAAAAGGCGGGGTCTGGAGGGCTACATGCGCTATGCTCATGCAGCAGCT
>CAUYQU010021314.1:0-35303 GCA_963574635.1 Cheracebus regulus
ATATATGCACTTCTTGAAAGCAAAAGGCTCAACTGCAAAACAAAACAAAACAAAACAAACCTGAGAAACATTTTCTTTATCCAATGTAGCCAGTTAGGGTATTCTATCATCTATCTATCTATTTATCTATCTATCTATCTATCTATCTATCTATCTATCTATCTATCTATCTATCTGTCTGTCTATCTATCTATCTATCTGTCTGTCTATCTATCTATCTATCTATCATCTATCTATCTATCATCTGTCTTTTAATTCTTACCCTTCAAGAATAAAGGTGTGTAGTTCTCTGTATTCAAAGATTTCCCATCTGTGGCAAAAAGCCAATCCCATGGCTTTTCCAACCTGCAGTCATTTTCTAGGAGTAATATAATCTGCCATGTCACCTTCGATTTTGATAAACCAAGATATAAATGATAAAAAATGTGGCAATCATAGATGCCTCCTTTGTTTCTGTCTGCAAATCAAATACTGTGGTTGCTAGTAAATTTCAACCTATAATTTACAACCCAAGAATAAAGAGAAAAGAGTGATGGCTGAATGATTTTGTTTTTACTAGACAAATTAGGCACTTTAGTTAAAAGAATATGCTACTTATTTTAGACTAAGTGACATCAAAACATGAAAGAATCAGACGGTGACCCAATTGTATAGAAAAATTAACACGATGTATTACTGGCAATATTTTTCAATAAAAAGTAGTTTGTAAAAGTAAATGAATAAAAATGTAATGTTTGCTTATATACCTATTCATCTGACTTTGAGATTACAAATGTGAAAAAATAAAATTCTTAAAATATTTTTAAAGAAGTAGGGTATCAGTTCCATTTACTTTGAGAAATTTATTACATTCTTCCATACTATTTCATCAAAAATTTTTTTAAAAAGGACATAATTCCTGTCCTGAAAGATGCAATATACTTGCCAAGGTTTAAAATTAAGTCATGGTTTAATTATCTTAGTCTGTAAGGAAGAATACATTTAAAAAGTAGATACCCAAACAAACTAGAAATTTATATGCTACCTTCACCAATATCTATAGGACTTCAAAAGAGATTGAATAAGCTTATGTTGTGCTATGCTTTGAGATTCTGTGATTTGTTACTGCAGCATGGCTTATCGTTGCTTGACATACAGATGGTAGAAAAGTAAGTCTGAGTGAACAGTTTATATGGAAAACAGGATTAAAGCAGAGTACAACCATGATTAGTATTCTGTTATTTGCTTTTTATATTAAATATTTGCACATGTCATTGAAAATATAAAAATCAACTGTAGTGGTTTGATTTTGTCTTATGGTTCTTATTTGCAAACTTTATTTTTCTTAATCTCTTATGTCTTTATAGTAGTTACAGTCTTGTTTTATTTCTTTTCATGGAAAGGAGTAGTAAGGTGTATGAAAAATAGGAATTATTATCACAATATAGGATAAGGTAATAAGGTAAATGATTATTTCAGGCAACGGAAAGGGCTCAGGGCAGAGATTACATATTATTCTATTTCCTTTAATATTCCCTTTAAAAATCATTTTAAAGGTTTAGATACTCATAAGTGTTATTCTATTAAAAGAAAATTATTAGAAATAGTAATATTCCTCTTGGCCAGAAACCCATTAAAGTTAGGGTTTTCAATGTCTGTGCTCTTTAATATGCTTACTATTATGCTTACCTGTAAATTTATTCTCAAGGCAAAGTTGAATGAATCTCAGAATCTAGAATTTGTACAATACAGTCTAGTGGCAGGCATTTATGTCAAACTTGCCTCTTTCAAAAGGATGATACTCCGTTTGTATTAATTTTCTCAAGTTTAATAACCTTGCTTATAAGATTCAACTTCAGATATCAAATTTTAAATAAATGTTGGAGGCTTTAAATCTTTAGACCACTGCATACCAAAAATATCCCATTTTTGGGAAGGATTTTATGGGACAATACATTTTGAAGTCTGCTAAGGAAATAACACGAATGAAATCATTTGCAGAGAGATACAATATGAGATAGTAATACAATACTAAAGAGAGATATAATACTAAAAACCTGTTAGCACTTCTAACACATTGTAAGAATAATTTAATTTTATAATCTTACGTTTGACGTTTCTTATATCTAAGTGCCTTAATTTCCATTTATGTTCATGAAAATACTTTGTTGGCTATTTTTAAAGAGGAATGAATGTAAGAATCTAACTTTCTTGAGTGTATTTTAAAATTTCTTGAATTTACTAAGCATACACACTGATTTGTTAGCTCTGCAGTGGAAAACTACAAGTACAGGAGTGGGAAGATTGTGATTTTAGAAAGGTGACAAAAGCAGAATTAAATGGGAACAGAAATCTGTTTTTTTTTTAAAATGAAAATAGCATTCTACAATTGCAAAAATAACACAATTTCCATTAATCTACATACATATTTTTAGTCTTCTTTGAAAAAGCATCCTGAACCTCTTAGAAAACCCTGACAGTTAGTAGAAGTCTCTGTCAATTACATCTTTTCAAATAACACCTCAAATATTTAGCAGCATTCCTAAATATCTAAAATCAGACGCATGGTGAAAAAATAACATGAATGAAAAGGAAGCTCATAAACAGAGCCTTGAATAGGGCATTGGTGTACGAATCTGTGGATCTTCAAAATGAAACGTGGCTGGGGATGGAGGGCAAAATAGCTGAAATACCATTTGTTTCTGGCTGCTTGAAGTCACAGCAGTGATGGAAGAAATGTTTCACCTGAAAAAAGAAGTAATTGTAATTTGCCCTAGAAACCCTAGTGAAAAAAAATGCATGCTCTTGTGGATATTTTCCACAGAGAATCAGGGTGATCTCAGTGGCAGCTGACAAGCCACCAATGCTAATTATCTGCTATCCTGTCGATAGGTACAAATCATTGTAGGAGCTGGATGTGCAACAAAAACTTCTTTAAGCTAGGGTGCTCAGGGAGAAGGTATTAATGACAACACAGCCGCAACCAAGGAGGCAGACATATGTTTAACAATAGGCAGAGCATTGTCTTAGGCGAATTTTGGCATCTAGGAACATCCAAGATCCAGGGTGACAGTAGAACAAAAGGCAGACTGAGGTTTAACAATAAAGCACAAAGTAGAAACAAGGGGCACAATTTTCCTTTCTTCCATGTAATACATCAATGCAACAAAAACGTCTCCTTTAACTATCTGGGAAGGTATTAATTTATTCTAATGTTCAATAAGAAAAGAAATGATGTGTCTTGGTTGAATTTGTAGAGAAGAGTGCCAAGCCTCTTAAATCTTTTTGTCTTCCATCCCTTTCTTTTTGTTTAGTTAGAAAGAAAGTGGTTAGGGGCTGGCTGAACCTCAAATTACTGTGACTGCCTCTAGTTTCTCTTTAGCTAGTAAAATAAAATGAGCATCAGCATGCAAGTACCTCTGATACTTTCACAAGCTGTTTTTATCTCTGTGTAACTTACCTCCCTACACAGGTTCAAAATAAATGGATAATTGTTTCTGTGGTTTATATTCTAGATTCCAATTTTAAAATGTAAAAAAAAAAAAGGTCTTGATAATGAAATAAATTCTCTTTAAGGTTTTGGTAACCTAAGGATGCCTTTGGGTGCTGAGAATAACACTTAAATGGTGAAAAAGAAGACCTGATGCTTGAAGAGATACTTGCAATCAGGATGCAAGAGAGTGGAAAAAAGAGCCATTTTTGGAGTCAGGCTGACATGAGTTTGGATATAAGCTCCAGCTTTAGAAAGATGACCTTAGGCACATTTCCTATTTTTGTCCAACTTGAGTTTCTAAACTGTAATATGGGAATAATGATTTAGAACTCTAATATTGTTGTTTGAATTAAATTACATTCCAGCTTTGGAAACTCCTAAAGAGTGTCTGGTCTATAGACACATTTAATAACACTGCCTAAGGGGAGTTCAACTAAGTCTACACACAGATAACAATAACATACTTAGTTATGGAGGAAGTGTGTACCCTAGATTATAGTTAGGAAAAGAATTTCTCTCTTTTCAAATTGGAGCAAGGAAAACATTACCTTCTCCTAGAGCTTTTATGTTTCTGCCTACGTTACATTTGAAGATGAGAATCATTAGTAGAAAAATAAGGCAAAAGGAAGAAGGCATTGAAAAAGAAACAAGTACAAGATGCAGCCTCAGTTTTCTCCTTTTTTTTTCTCTCTCTCTGATATTTGTCAGACAAAAAGTGTCTTTACACTGGCATTTACTTTGGGAAGAAGAAGAAGTATTCCTGGACTGTGAGTTCACAGGGGTGAGGATAGAAATATAACATCCAAATACTAGACACTGAAATTACTAGAAAAATAAATTCTGAGGTACAAAAAGAAAAAGTAAAGCAGAAAGAATTTCTGTGTGTTTTTATCCTTCATTTGGGGTCTGTTCACATAACCGATAGATGCCTATTATTCAATCATTTATTTGACAAATAGTTATGAGTATTCACTATATGCCAGGGATTTACTATGTTAGGCAATGTCGACAACAGCACTAACAATAATCCTTGCTTTCATTGATCTTACATGTTAAAGGAGGGGGTATATAAAGAGCACACAAAATAAATACATGATATAAAAGACTAGAAAGTGATAATGATTTGAAAAAATGTCAAGGAAAGAAATAGGATGGCAAATGTCATGCTATGGGTTGAGGCAGCCATTCAAATTTGAAACAGGGTATCCAGAGAAAGACTCACAAAAAAAGTGTACTTCAGTAAAGACTAAAGGAGGTGAGGGAACATGCTATGCAGATAATGGGGGAAAAGCATTCCAGGCAGAGGGAACAGAAAAGAACAAATTAAGAGCTAAGAACAAGCACCCCAAGGCAGGAGCACAGATCTTATGTTGGAAGAATGGCAAGGGAGCAACTGTGGCTGGAGTTCAGGGAATGAGGGGGAAGTGGCCAAAGTAGTAGTGTTGGAGGCAACTGAGGCCAGATTTTGTAGGGCCAGATATGCTATTTTAAATACTTGGGCTTGTTTTCTGTGAGAGTTTGCAAGCCATTGGAAGGTTCTGAGGTACATGCTTTTCAAGTTTAAATGCTTCATTTTGATAGAACACTTATGGAAAGACAGTAGGAAATCAGGTAGGTAGTAATAAAAAATATATTAAATACTTAGATTTCTAGGAAATAATATTTCCTAGTAATTATATATTAAGCAATAATATAATAATTATTTTTACTTCCTACCTGTTTTCCTATTGTCTTTCCATACAACTAATACTAATAATATAATAATAACTATCATTATTTTCTGGATATAATCTGAAGGAAGAGTCAACACAGGATATTTTTAGGAAATAATATTTTCTACTAATTATATATTAAGTAATAATATAATAATAATTATTATTACTTCCTACCTGTTCTCCTACTGTCTTTCCATAATACTAATACTAATAATGTAACAATAATTATCATTATTTTCTGGATATAATCTGAAGAAAGAGTCAACAGGATATGCTGGGGTATTAGATATGACATATGAGATAAAGAAAAGATTAAAGAATGATATTAAGAATTTCCTATGTGGAATGACTGCTCCATTCAGTTTATTAATCTAAAGATAATAACTGGATGGTTCTCAAGTAAAATATTTTCATCCTCTCAGCCTTGTATTCTCTTTTTATATTTTCATAGTTCCTATCACATAAGATTCAAATTTTCTATTTGAGCATCACTCTACACAGTTACTCAGGAAATCAAGGAATATTAATTATTCATTTCCATTTTCTTTGGGTAGGCACAAAACTTGACACACTATGTGTGCTTATGGTGGGCATAAGTTGGTAAACATTTTTACATATTCTGACCACTTCGAATCTGAATTTCTTTTTAGTTGTGACAATTCTCTCATCTATTGAGTTTTGGCTGATATCAAAAACTGTTTTTGAAAAGGTAAAAATGTTAAATACATCCTTCCTCAGCCTTGCTGTGTCTTGGAAACAAACCTGTGATCTGGAAGCCTCGCTGCAAAGACCTACACAACGAACATGATATAAAGAATTAGTATAAAAGATGTGGGGACACATAGTATTTCCTTCTGTCTCTTAAGGTAGATATACATTCTTTACGAGATTAGTTCTGAGGCATATTTTTGGGTATATTTCTTGGCAGATTAGGTATATGCTTGGTTTACCAAACATCTCAATTGTTCTGTATTCTATGTTCTTGTGAAAGTGAGTTAGTTCTTGTGAGATCTAATGGTTTTATAAGGGGTTCCCCTCCTTCGCTCTGAACTTCTCCTTACTGCCGCCAAGTGAAGAAGGATGTGTTTGCTTCTCCTTCCTGAATCCTCCACAACACTTTGAAACTATGAACCAATTGAAACTCTTTCCATTTCAAATTGCCCAGTCTTAGGTAAATTTGTTATATAGGTAAATTGCATGTCACAGGAGTTTTGTGTACAGATTATTTCATTATTTCAGATTATTTCATTATTTCCTTATTAGCAGCATGAGAACCAACTAATAAAGTAAATTGGTACCACAGAGACTGGGGCACTGCTGTAAAGATAACTGAAAATGTGAAAGCGACTTTAGAACTGGATAACAGGCAGAGATTGGAACAGTTTGGATGGCTCAGAAGAAGATAAGAAAATCTAGGAAAGTTTGAAACTTCCTAGAGACCTAGAAAGCTCAGAAGACAGGAAGATGTGGGAAAGTTTAGAACTTCCTAGAGACTTGTTGAATGGCTTTGACCAAAATGCTGATTGTGACATGGACAATAAAGTCCAGGCTGAGGTGATCTCAGATGAAGATGAAAAAATTGTTGGGAAATAGAGTAAAGGTCACTCTTGCTGTGCTTTAGCAAAGAGACTGGCAGCATTTTGCCCCTGCCCTAGAGATCCGTGGAACTTTGAACTCGAGAGATGATTTACAGTATCTGGCAGAAGAAATTTCTAAGTGGCAAAGCATTCAAGATGAAGTAGAGCATAGAAGTTTGAAAAATTGCAGTCCGATGATTCAGTGGAAAAGGAAAACCCATTTTCTGGGATGAAATTAAAGCTTGCTGCAGAAATTTGCATAAGTAATGAGGAGCTAAATATTAATCACCAAGACAATGGGGAAAAATGTCTCTGGGGCATGTCAGAGACATTCAGAGCAGTTCCTCCTTTCACAGGCCCAGAGGCCTAGGAGGAAAAAAAGATTTTGTGGGCCAGGCCCAGGGATCCCCTGGTTTATACAGCTTTGGGACTTGATGCCCTGTGTCCCAGATACTCTAGCCAGGGCTAATAGGGGCCAATGTATAGCTCAGGCCATTGCTTCAGAGGGTGCAAGCCTCAAGCTTTGTCAGCTTCCATATGGTGTTGGCCCTGCAGGTGCACAGGGGTCAAGAACTGAGGTTGGGGAACTTCCATCTAGATTTCAGAGGTTGTATGGAAATGCCTGGATGTCCAGGCAAAAGTTTGCTGGAGGAGTGGAGTCCTTATACAGAACCTCTGCTAAGGCAGCATGAAAGGAAAATGTGAGGTTGGAGCCTCCACACAGAGTCCTCACTGGGGCACTGCTAGTGGAGTTGTGAGAAGAGGGCCACCGTCCACCAGATCCCAGAATGGTAGATCCACTGACAGCTTGTATCCTGGGCCTGGAAAAGCCACAGATGCTCAGTGCCAGCCCTAAAAACAACACACTCTAAAAATGTTAAATATCAGATTAAACATACTTTTACTGTGTTGCTTTATACAAGCTATTATCAGGTATATGATTTCAAATTTGTAGCTAGTATAATAATGAGTATAGTAATGAAATTGCATGTATTTATTGTGATGTTATCAGATAGAAAATTCTCCAGGAAAACAGAAATAAATAGTTGAATTTCTCTAGGTATTATATTGATATAAAGATATTAGTGTTGTAAAACTCAAAGGTAAGCACGAATGAATTAAAGTTTAAAGTGCTAAATCAATGCCAAATAATATCAACTAAAGAACATACTTGGTCAGCCATACAGATTGTTTAATATTATCCAAACTAATGCCATTACTTCATAGAAATGGGTTCATAGTAGAGAATTTAGGTAAATTGCCCAATGTCACCCACGTAGTCATTACTTCTAGAGAAATAGTCTTTCACTAGATCAACCATCTTAAAATATAAAGCATCATATTATGCTTGAATCAAATAAAATTTTATAGTCAAATTCATGCATGTAAGTTAGATAAAAGCTAAGTTGAAAAAGAAGACATCGAGGAGTCTGCTGACCTTCTTTATAAGGAGTATGGTTTGAAGACTTCACATCCTGTAACTTCTGTTTTTTTGGTAATAATCAATAAATAATAATAATAATTGCCCATATGTGTACAGAGTCCATGCTAAGTGCTTTTATTTTTTTTTTTAATTTTTTTTTTTAGGCATAAGGATACATGCATAGGTTTGCTATGTAGGTAAACTACATGTCACAGGAGTTTTGTGTACAGATTATTTCATCAACCAGGTAATAAGCATAGTACCCAATAGGTAGTTTTTCCATCCTCTCCTTCTTGCTACCCTTAACCCTGAAGTACATACGTGTCCATATATATATTCAGTCTTTAGCTCCTACTATTGAGAACATGAAGTATTTGGTTTTCTGTTCCTGTATTAGTTTGCTAAAAATAATGATCTCCAACTCCATTCATGTTGCTGTAAAAGACATGATCTCATTCTTTTTATGGCTGTGTAGTATTCCATGATGTATATGTACCACATTTTCTTCATTTAGTCTACTATTGATGAGGATTTAGGTTTGTTCCATGTCTTTGCTATTGTGAATAGCGTTGTGATGAAGATCCATGTGCAGGTGTCTTTATGGTAGAACAATTTAGTTTCCTTTGGGTATATACCCAATAATAGGATTGTTGGGTTGAATGATTATTCTAAGTTTCCTGAGAAACTGCCACACTGCCTTCCACTATGGCTGAACTAGTTTACATTTTTGACAGCAGTGTGTAAGCTCTCTACTCTGTTCCATTAATCTATGTGTCCGATTTTGTACCAGTGTTACGCTGTTTGGTTACTGTAGCCTTGTAGTATAGTTTGAACTGTATGCTTTATTCTGCAACCTTGTTAGCATCTGTTATTTTTTGACCTTTTTATAATAGCCATTCTGACTGGTGTGAGATGATATCTCACTGTAGTTCTGATTTGCATTTCTCTAAGGACTAGTGATGTTAGGCACTTTTTTTCATTTGCTCGTTGGCTGTGTATACTTGGTCTTTTGAAACATGTCTGTTCATGTCCTATGCCTACTTTTTAATGGGTTGTTTTTTGCTTGTTAAGTTCCTTATAGAGTCTAGGTATTCAGACTTTTGTCAGATGCAAAGTTTGTAAATATTTCTTCCATTCTGTAGGTTGTCTGTTTACTCTACTGATTGTTTTGCTGTGCAGAAACTCATTAGTTTAATTAGGTCCCATTTTTCAATTTTTGTCTTTGTTGTAATTGCTTTTGGCTTCTTCATCATAAAATCTTTGCCAGGGCCTAGGTCCAGAATGGTATTTCCTAGGTAATCTTTCAGGGTTTTTATAATATAAGGTTTTACATTTCAATTTTAATCTATCTTGAGTTTATTTTTATATATGATATAAGAGAGGGGTTAAGTTTCAGTCTTTTAAATAAGGCTAGCCAGTGATCTAAGCAACATTTATTGAATGGGAAGTCCTTTCCTCATTGCTTGTTTTTGTCAACTTGGTTGGAGATCAGATGATGATAGGTGTGCAGCACTATTTCTGGGCTATTTTGTTTCCTTCATCTATGTGTCTGCTTTTGTACCAGTGTCATGCTCTTTTGGTTACTGTAACCTTGTAGTATAGTTTGAAGTCAGGTAACTTGATGCCTCCAACTTTATTCTTTTTGCTTAGGATTAACTTGAGTATTCAGGTTTTCTTTTGATTCCATATGAATTTTAAACTATTTTAAAATAGTTTTTCCTAAATTCTGTGAAGAATGTCATTGATAGTTTGATAAAAATAGCATTGAAGCTATAAATTACTTAGGGCAGTATGGCCATTTTAGCTATACTTATCCTTCCTATTCATGAACATGGAATGTTTTCTCATTTGTTTTTGGTGTCTCAGATTACTTTCAACGGTGTTTTATAATTCTTGCTTAAGAAATCTTTTACTTCCTTGGTTAACTGTATTCCTAGGAATTTTATTCCTTTTGTGGCTACTGCAAATGGAATTGTGTTCTTGATTTGGCTTTCAGCTTGGATATTGTTGCTGAATAGAAATACTACTGATTTTTGTACACTAATACTGTATCCTGAAACTTTGCTGAACCTGCTTATAAGATCTGGGACATTTTGGACAAAGACTATGAGGTTTTCTTGGTATAGAATCATATAAAATGATAACAAAGATAGGTTGACTTTCTTTATTAATATTTGGATGTCTTTTATTCCTAGAATGACCAGGGATGAGTCCCTTTTCTCAATGATATGTATTATTATAAATAACAAACTCCTAGGCTCATGATCTTTTGTACGGATTTTTGTGTCACAATTTCCTTCAATTTAGTGCTGATTTTTGTTACTTCTTGTCTTCTGCTAGCTTTGGGGTTAATTAGCTCTTGTTTCTCCAGTTTTTCTTGGTGTGATGTTGTTAATTTGAGACCTTTTTAATTTTTTAGTATGAGTGTTTAGTGCTATAAACTTCCCTCTTTACACTGTGTTAGTTGTGTCTGAGAAATTCTAGTATGCAATACATTTGTTCTCATTAGTTTCTTGCTGCCTTTATTTCATTGTTTACTCCAAAGGCATTAAGGATTAGGTTAATTTCCATGTAATTGTAGGGTTTTGAGTGATATTCTTAGTATTGATTTGTATTTTTGTCGCACTGTAGTCTGAGTGTGTGTTTGCCATGAGTTTTGTTTTTTTCAGTTTGCTGAGGATCGTTTTATTGTGGATTGTGTGCACATTCGTACCGGTGGCAGTAGCAGTGCAGAGTTGGGTTGGGTCACCAGCATCCCTGCACATGTTGTCACTGGCCAGGTTGGTGGCACAGAGAGGATGGGCCCACCAGTGTCATGAGCTAGTTCACTGTGGTGGCAGAAACACTGGGGTGAGGTGAGGGGACAGGGTCCCTGGCGTCCATGTGTGGGCTCATGCCGTCAATGGTGCTGTGGCTGAGTGCTCACACTTCAGTTGAGGGAGGGCAGTGGGTTGCACTCATTCTGGCAGTGGTGGCATGACACGGTACATGTGCACACTGGTGGGGGAGAAAAGACGAGGTCTGCCCACCCACATGCACCAGCAAGCTGTAGGGGAGTGGCTTTGAGTGAGTGTGTGCTGGCAAAGTGGCATGGTACAGGCTACAATAGAGAGATGATTGGGTGGGCTGGTGTACCCCGGCAAGGGCTGGTCTACTGGAGCTCACCAATGGTCAGGTGCAGTCGCTGGAAAAGGAGCTATAATGAGGACTCCTGAGAAGCACCCTGGTTGGGCATCTGAGGCTGTGCTGCCTAACAGGAGTGGCCAGGTTGGGGCCCCAAGAGAGGCCAGCAGACACAGTATGCTCAGATGCAACTGGCTCCATCTCAGGGGCACGGCCGTCCTGCTCTACCTAGGTCCAACAGTTACCCCATGGCCAAAGTCTCCTAGAGGACATGGTGAGCCTTGGGAGATGGGTATCACTGGCCATGCTTCACTGCAGACGTTCCCACACCAAGCCAACTGGGCTCTTCACTAGCTGGAGCCTGCTCTCAGCACTGTTCTATGCCTCTTCTCACCAACTCAAGTGTCTATGGGAGTCATTGGGGTTTCCTGCTGCCCAGATTCCAGAGGTTCATTGTGAGAGCAAACCACTCCTCATCTATTAAACTCGTCTCTTCCCCAGGAGTCTCTGGGGGCCAGAAGCAGGTCCTGGTGCTTAGTGACCCTGTGCAGGGTTCTCAGCTTCCTCCTCCTTCCACCCAGTGTCTGTATCCTTCCTCTGTCCATTCCCAGTGCCTTCCCTCTTAAGAGCTGCTTGGAATCTGCCAGTCTACCTGATGTTCCAGTCCCTCAGTGGCAGACGTTCCTAATGGCTGTGTCTAGTTGGTTGTCTTTGCTCTGAGTATAAATGACTTTTAAATACCTTATTTCACTCAATCTTTCCACCACGTGTATGCAAGGGACACCAGTGATTATTTTACTGATGAAGATATTAAGGAATACCGAGATTAAATAACCTGCACAAGGACGCAGAGAGGAAGAACCAAAACATGAATCCAGCTCTACTTGATACCAGAGCTGTGCTCCAAGTCACTATGCTTGAAAGCCTTTCAATTTTAAAACTTTATGTAGTTTAATAAACCTTGTTTTCATTATATTCTTGTATTTTCTATATACTCATATTTATTATCTCTCATAGTCTGTAAAATAACAATTAAATAGGAAGAAAGTGATCAAATTTAAAATTTTTTTCATTAAAAATATGTTATTGATTTCTGTTGTAGTTTAAATAATCAGCCTTATAGACTATCTACATAGTTCACAAAACAGGAAGAGTACCAAAGATTATTCTTTTGATTAATCAGTACATGTTGGCTTAGCCTGTGACCTACTGTTTGAGAATTCTTCTAAGCTGCTGAGATTTCTAGAATTTTCAGTGACATCGGAGCATAGCACATCAAGAGTTGAGATCACATGAGTTACAACAGCATCAGGATGGTCAATCTGCACTGACCCAGGATGATGACTGTCTGGGGAGGGGAGGTAAGATCATGTGAGCCATGTGTTTATTATTTACAAACCTTATGTCACTCATTTGCCTTTATGTCTGCACAAAAACGTTGTCATTACTTAGGAATTGGAGTTTGTAAGTCTACAGCTTGAAGGTGTTTAGAATAATTGATGTAATAAATGTACAGGGCCTAGTACTGTGACTGTCCTACAGTATATATTCAATCAATAGTGTTTATTATTTGTTTTGATCAATCATAAGAAACATCTAAATAAGCTACATGGCCTTATTGATTTGTCACTTCTTCTGCACAGAATTATATAACAACATGCCTGTCATTCAAAAGCCCTACTCTATCAACAGAGTTATTCTTAATACACATATTTTTCTTGCTAACGCATGCTTCCTAGAATTTAGTGATATACTGGACATTAGGTAAGCCAAGCTGTTGATGTTTTTCCTTCTATAGATTCTAACTAAATTGCAGGCAGACTCAGGGGCCATATAACAATCTAGATAGAGTATGGCTTTGTAATTGTTACATGCAGCAGTGAAAAACTCAGGGATCCTACTACAAATCCCAAATGGACCAGGCAGTGAGAGGGTAGGTGATGTTTGGTTGAGGAAGAATCAAGAGGGAGAAGGATAAAGGGAGGGAGAGGAGAAGAGAAGGAAGAAGAGTGAGAATGAGGCCAGCAGTTAGAGGACTGTTTTCTACTTTTGGCCCAAAGAAATTCCACAGGTTCTTGTGGTACGGCCATTGGATGTTAGGTTCCTTAATCTCATCAATAATAATCATTCCACCTCCATTTAAGGGAAGGCCAAGTAGGAAAGGTATCAGAAACATTCACTTTAATATTGTTCTCTCTTGGGAAGTAGATCATAAGTGTCATTCTTTTATGGAAATATGAGACAAAGGAAATTAGCTCTATCCCAAACAAGATCTAAAGCCTACTCCTTTAGATGTTTTCATAGTTATGCTGGGCCAAATTGTACTTCCTTTGTCTTCCATTAATTATTCTAAGTCAGATCATGTGGCATGGACTTTAGAATGCATGCTGCAGCTGAATACAGGGTTTCAGCTGGTGTATATACATAGCTGTTTAGTGTCTTTCCCAGCTAAATTCATGAAAGACTTTTCTCCATTGTCTGTGAGGTCTTTATTCTGAAGCTACACCTTTCCCTCCCCATTCTTCTCCTTTTCCACTCCACACCCCATGCAATTCAAACCAGTAACTTTTTATTGAACCCCTATTATGTACTTAGGTAGAGAATGGGCACTTTCTTCACTGGAGTCAAAAACACATATTTAAATGTGTCTTTAATCAAATCTTCAGAAGACTTTATGTGATGTCTTGCCTTTGGCATTCTTACCAATTTGTTCTCTTCAATTTTTCATATTATAGAGAGTAATAGCAGTGATAAATCTAAACCTCTGAGGTTTGCTCAATGCTTTTATTTACAGAAGGCTGAAACTGTCACTTTGTCATTACAGATTCATATTTGAAATGGGCTGTAGCATTATGTGCTTTGACGTCATAAGTAGTCAGGCACTGTAAGTAAATTATAGAGTCAGTAGCAGGCTTAACTAAGGACTTTCTGATCTTCAATAGAAATTCTCTATAAGGAATGATTATCTTATCTCAACGGCTTAGAAATTATGTATTTCCTTCTATTAATGTTAATCAATCTAAGTCTTCACATCCCAGCTTACCACAATGAAATTAGACTCTTAGCTTTAAATGAAGATGTGTTTTCAAATATTTACAATGTTTAGCTCCTAAACCAATGTTTTATGAAAACAAACACAAATTTAAACAAACTGGTAACAGATTACTTTGTCTTACATAGATCTAAAATCTCCTTAAATGATTTTAATTCTTATCTTCAATCTGGTCAGGGAAAGGCCAGTAGGGCAATGTGAACAAGTATGGGGTTATCTAAGGATGAAGTCTTTAAAGAGGAGAAAAGATTTCTATTTCCTTGTGTGCAACTGTTTAGGTGAAAGGGAGCTGGTAGAGCCCATGCGACAGATACTGATAAATACAAGTTTAGTTTAGGCTTAGTTTAAATATATGGTAGGGGAATGTCACTGCCTTTAAGCTGAAATATATATTCATTTTCCTAACAGTGACTCTTATATAAAATAAAAACTTAAATAGATCCACATTTTAAAAATCAATGTTTATTTTTTGGTCCACTTTGTCAATGCAATTTAAAACATTTTTTCAAGCTAATAATTCATGAATCAAGGTAGTTATTGAGTCTCAGAAATATTATTTAAAAACTGAACTTCAAAAACTAAAATTGTTGTATTTATTCCATGTCTGGCCAAGAGAATAAAGTATATATAGGAACATTAAAAATTTTAAAAAAGATTAGTCTTAAAAATATAATCATATCCATTTGAAAACCCAAAAGAATTTAAGATGCCTAGAAATATTCATTTGAGAATACTAATTTTGTTTATTGGAATAAATAAGTGTTATTTTTATAGGATCTGAGAATTTAAAATGTCTTCAAAACTAGAAATTTATAGTTTATCTGTTAGGCGGTTTTGAGCTGTAGGCAAGAATATCAAAAAAAATAGCAATAAGCAATAATTATTATTATTCTCACAGACTTTCACAAGACATTCATAAGAAAAGAGGTACAGGGTTGGTTCAGATGCTTAAAAATGTATGGCCTCTAAGTCATTTCTTCTATAATTTTCTTGATCTTCTTTTCAGTTACAACATGGCTACAGAAGCTCCAAGTATTGCATCTTCACACATGAATGTCTAAAATTAGGGGGAAAACTGAACTTCTTTTAAGAAGTCTTTTTTTTTTTTTTTGGCCAGGGTAGAAAATGAAAGACCCAGAATGCATTTCTTCTAATTCCATTGGCCAGAACTAGGTTACATGTCCATTCTTGCCTTTAGAGAGACTAGGAACGTGAATGTCACACAGATGGGATCTCAGAAAGGAAGTGGGTGGCATGGATTCTTGTTTAGGTAACTAGTGATGTCATGGGCTTTGGGGCCAACTTCCTAAGTTCGAGGCCTGGCTTATCCATTTATTGAGTAATTATTTAACTTCTTTGGGTTTTAATTTCATCTGTAAGATAAAATTAAAATAAAACAGTTTCTCCTTCAATTCATGTCAGCTATTTTTTACTATAAAATATTGGATTATAGTTTATATAGTAAAATACTGCATTGTTTCATTAACTCTGCACAAAAGTAGGAATCTCTTTTAGTAATTCTATAGAAATTCCAGTCTAGCAAAATCAAGTGTTTAGTAGTGCAAAAATGCCATGTTAGAATGGCAAGTGAAATTATATCAATTCCATCTTAATGATTTCTACAACTAATTATTAGCTATATTAGACCCATAGTGAACTCCAAAGTATTTGCTCTGCCATCCCCCTTCCCTTATAACAAGATAAATTGAGTACAGGGTAAACTGAATTAATCTCCAGTTCATCTATGAGCATAGGGGAAATAGGCACTCATTTAGTGTTCCTGAGTTAGTAGTTAGAATCCTGCCATAACGTCCCATGATACTATATATATGTATGTATATGTTCTTGGGTATGTATCAACGTGTATGTGTGTGCATAAAATAGGGCAAATCTTCCTTTCTTTTATGCTGGAACAATTACTCCAACACTGAAACATAAAGAGAATAAATCAAGTAGATTCAGACACAGAGCTTAACATGGCAGGTAAGAATAAACACTGGTGTGGGTGTTGATTGTTATCAATTAATAATTATTTGTTAAGGATTAACTGCAAGATGTTGCAAAAGAAGCATCAAATTCATCTGTGCCCTTAATATGCATGTGATTTATTTAAAGATCAAATTCAACATACATCTAAGTCAATGTAGTGCTAAACTGGATCATACTGAATTGGGCTGAGAGAAGTTTGAGCAGGCAGAGATTAGGGTAGACTAGCAGCACTGTAAAGTAACCAGGAGGTAGTGAAGCTCAAACCACTCCTCAGATAAAACAGACAAAGGAAAAAAAATTCCAGGACAAGGTTAAGGATGGTTGGGTGCATTGGCCTGATGGAGAGATATATGAATAAATTGGAATACTTATTTTGATAAAGGTTAATGGATTAAACAAATATTTATTGAGTGCCTACTAGAGCCAAGCCTGTAGTATTAGGTGAGAAGCCCACAAAATTTCATAATAAATGGTCCTCAAATAGCTTGATTGAATAGCTGTCTTGGGTTAAGAGAGGGGTAAGTAGATATCACATTTCATGCAGATTAATTAGTAAGTTCCATTCTTGGTTATTTACTGAGATTTACAAATCAAGTCCTCAAAAATAATTATATCACATACATGTTATATTGATTTCCTTTTCCTTCATATACAATAAAAATAATAATCATGTCAGATATATTTTGAAAGAGCATAAAACTAGCATGGTAACTGTTGGTTTATTTTTAGTTTCTTCCAAAAAAATCTCTATCATATTTATAATAAGATAATATTGATAATATTGCATTCACTACATGCTAAGCAGTCTTAAAAGTGTTTTAAGTTAATTTATTTTAGCTTTGCAACAATCTTATGAAGCAGTAATTCCAGTATCTCTAATTACTGAATAAGGAAACAGGCCCAGCAAAGTGAAGTAACTCGCTTAAGATGACAGAGGTGGTAACTGTTAGAGCCAATTTGTGAACGGTCTAGATTCAGAGACTGTCCTAACCATTGTTCTGTATTTGACTTATGAAAATTAATATAAATACAGAATCCATATATTCATTATTTTTGAATTTCTATATAGTCCATCCTGAAATTTTGGAGAAACACAAAGATATTACTGTTTTTCAATAATGGCTTTTCTTATTTGTTTACTTTTTATTATAATTTACTTATTTGCTACTTTTCTTATAATTTACTTTTAACATTTTACATTTCTACTGAGATGTTTTATGAATATGACTGTCACTTGTGCTCAAATTTCTATTTTCAAAGGTGACTTTATATGAAAGAATATTGCATTTCTTGCCTTTATTTAGTGATATCAAGGATAACAAAATCAATTTTACTGTTAAGTGCAATGTGTGAAGAAAGATGTTCAACATCAGTGCTCTAGTCATTCAGCCTGACATTTCTTTGTGAAGTGTGCAGAAAATTAAATTGCCTCAAATTAAAGGAAAAAGCACACACCATGAAAAGTAACATGTCCAGTGACAGTTGAGGTCATGATTCCACTGAGGTAAGTGTTAATTTCACCATGTGAATTTCATTGATGTTAATGGGAATTATGCGATCATCCTTCTTTATATTCTCGGAGTCATTACACCTTAACATCCTCAAAGTATTAAACTTTTCCTGGCATGTTATGTTAGTTTTAGTGTATGGCATTATTATGTATTTGCTTAAAAAGTTGAAATTGATGCCATTAAGCATCTTTAGTTTTAAGGTTTTAAGTTGCTCTCAGACAACTTTTGCCCCCAAAACCAAGATTTGAAATTCTAGATATTTACTCTTTTAAATAGGCACTTAAAATTGGAATACATTGGTCATTATTGGTCATTATTTTACAGCAAATATTGAGGCCTATTAAGAGCCCAGTGTACCCTGCTGGTGTTCTTAGGAAATAAGAAGATAGATCAGATCTAGATGTTGATGGTAAGGGCACACTGATCTGGTATAGAAGGTGAGAAAAGAAAATGACAAGTCTAGGCAGTAGCTAAGCCATACATTCTTTATGAAAATTAGTAAAGGGTGCTTTGTACCTCAGAGGCAGCTGAAAGCTAAGTTCTAATAATACTAAAGATCTTATATTTCACCTCTAACTTTCCTTCTGGTTGGTGGGAGATGGTAGATGGAGAGAGGTGGTGTCCTTCCAAAGTGAGCAAATTTCAGTACAACTCACTATGAGCAAAGGAGCACAATTTTAAGTGGACATTATGCAGTAGAAATCACCTGACAAGAATGCCTGATATGTGGTAAGCACTCAGTGAATAGGAATCACCTTTGAAGTTCAGAAAGAAGAAATCTTTTTGAACTAGAGATCAAGGTTAACTTTATTAATGCATCATAGATAGGGTATGAAGATGTGAGGGAGTGACATTTCATGCTAAGGAAACAGCAGGAACAAGGAAGGAAGACAGGAAGCCAAATAACGTTCAAGAGCAGATCTTGAAGGGAAGTAAAGCACACCACCTCGGGGTTTCAGAAATGGATTGGGGCATTTTTGTTGTCACAATAACTGAGAAATGTTGTTGGCATTAACTGCACTGAAGTCAAGAAGGCTTATAATTCTGTAATTAGTGAGACAAAATGTTGTCCCTCTAGAAAAGCCAAAAGTTCTCCAGTTGAGAAAACCTGGAGAGTATCGCTTATTAAAGAAAGAAGTGAGAAGTGAGTTTAGATATTGGACATCAAATACCATGCAGAAAAATGTGTCTTAATTAGTAGGAAATAGAAGTCTTTGAAAGTATTGGAATTGAGGAATGGCATGCACAGACTTCAAAAGTGTTGTGAATAAGGAATTCAAGAAGATGAATTTGGCATTGATTAATAAGATGATTGAGTTGGGGGAATACTGGCAATGGAGAGAACACCGAGGAGATATTTATAACCTGCAGGAATAAATAGTAAGGAAATTATGGCAATGTCAATTTATCCATGGAAAGAGGCTGAGACTCCAATGTCATACCCATATTTGTATCCCTTGTAAAGCAATTACTTTATTATTATATTATTATTATTATTTTTATTATTATTCGGTCTTAGAGAATGTTATCCAATGAAACTTTAAACATTTTCTGAGGGTTTGAAACCATATCTAATATTTCAAAGTCGGAATTAATTTTTCTATTTCACTCTTTATTCTGTCAAAGTAACTTTGCCTTGATGGACAGAGTGGGAAAGCAAGTGCCAGAAATGCAATTTTAGTAGCACAACTCACCCTGATTAGCAGTGAACACACCCCAGGTTCTCTGTCAAAGTTGACAGCACTCTAGTTCTTAGGTTCTCCATGACTTAGAGCCACCACCCCAGAAACACTTGGAAGTGATGGAGTGAGACACACATATACAGACATATTCAAGCACACACCTGCACACAAACTATTGCACTCTGTCTTCTAGAATGAAGTAAAGTGAAGTAGCCATTAGTATTTATGAGAATGTATGTAGATCTTAAATTTCTTCTTTAAATTTAATTTACTTTTATTCATAGTTAAAAATCCAAATGGCTTGAAACTAATTGTTCCTTCCTGTTTGCTTTAAAGCAAGGGCTGGAAATGATGGCCACACCATGCCAACCACATTGGCCACCTTTGTACAAAGGACTTTGATGGCTTACATTTCACAGGCTGATGGACGTAGTCACGAAATCATTTTATGTTCTTTAAAATGTTTTTGTGTTACTTCTTAGATGGGTGTCTATAAAGATAATTTCATGGTTATGTTAAATGCACCGAGCAAATAATTGTTTCTCCAACTACAAAAATCATATGCCTAATACTTTATAATTGCTTCAAAAATAATTTATTATTTTCTTTTTTTTTCACTCTGTTGACTTTTAGGTTACCACTTACTTTTGTATTTCATTTTGTATTTTACTGAATTCTGTGAAGTCTCTACTTACTGTTTTCTTTCTCAATTAAAGAAAAGTTATTCTATGTCAGGAGTTGCAATCTCAAATTCATAAGCTTAAGATAATCTGTTTCAGTGAAGACTGTGGTAAAACTAGGCAGGGCATGCCTCACTTAAAGGCATTCACATTCAATGTTCTTACCAGTTTTCATGCTGGACGCACAAAGCATATGTTCTGGATGGATTAGACTCATGGACAGCTACCTTGAGATTCCAGACTATAAAGCTTTTCTTCAGTTCTTTAATTGTTAGTGTGTAACTTCAGGTACGGCAGTTCATGGGAGATTCTATTTGTGGGTTGAAAATTTGGTAGAGTCAGTCCCCTGTTACAGGAACTTCTGAGCTTCCTCTGTAGACTCTGGAAGAGTTGTAATAATGCAGTTTCTGTTTCAGTAGGAAGGAAGTTTATGCCTTTTTCTGGTACTTTTTACTAAAAACGGTTACTTGTTCTCAGGTCAAGTGAGGCTCCCTCAATGTCAATTAACTTAAAAGAGAATATTATGGGTGGAGATCAGGGAAAACCTGTTGGATATTAGTTGGCTGTCAACTTGGTGGTAGTTGACACAGACCCACAGCAATAGCCAAGGTGCTAGAAAGAAATTTACAGCCATGGGCAGAGTGTGGAGTAACCATAAATCTTAATCACATACTTTATTTCTGATAAGCATATTCTCTAAAGCACAGTCATGTTTCCCTATTAATGTTAATTCCATATCTGGCCAATAGTTTAACTCGCTCAGCAATTAGTTGTCTAACTAGATATAGGAAAATCTTCTACAGGTTAATTACATGTTACATAAATGAGAATTTTCAATGTCCCATATTCTTGGAGTTGTCTATTACATACACATTTATTTTTACAGAGCATTATTATTTTACAGATTATTACAGAGCTTATATTAATCTTTACACAATAAAAATGCAAACAAAGCCCACTCTGCCATTCATTCTCAGCAATAAAAATAATCTTTGACGCTGACAAATGAGCCTCAAAATCAAAGAGCTATTTCCAGAAGAATTAAATGAGTAAGATTGTGTCTGTTTGTTGCTGCAACAAATAAAGGGAATATACATATATATGCCCTACTATGCGCCATATGCATGTCTCTGAAAAATTTCATACTAATTCAGTTTTCACAATAACCTATAGGCTTGTTTTACTAGCATGGATGAGTCAACTGTGTAACAGAAAAGTTAAATAACTTGCACAATTTCATACATCTAGAAAAGAAAAAATTAGGATTCAAATACAGGTCTCTTTGGTTCTACAGAACACAGCTCAATTTAAAAATTTATATAAAATTACCTACTATGTCATTAACTAGTCCTTTCTTTCCAAAGCTAAGGAACTGGGTTTTTTTGTTTGTTTGTTTTTGTTTTTCCATGAAATTGCTAGTTGTGATGTAATGTGAGATGTTCTTGCATTGTTCTATATTTTCACGTACCCACATCTGTGTGGGTACATGAAAATTAATCAACAGGAGGAAGGCTCCTAAATACTGTTCAATCAACTAAAGAATTACTATAGACAGAGGTAATTTATAGCCTCAAATTTTGAGCATTTCTGAAAACCAGCTCATTGAAAAATAGTTTGTGATATTACAGAAATTATTTTACAAGAAGACAATAATAGTAGATATCTTCGGAGAAGAGAAATTATGAAAAAATGTAAACTAGGAATATATGAAAGCTTACCAGTTGGGGAAGAGACACTCTCTTCAATATATGATGCTTGGAAAATTGGATATCCACATGCAGATAAATGAAACTAGAACCTCTCTCTCGCCATACACAAAAATAAACTCAAAATGGATTAAAGACTTAGAAGGAGGGCCTGAAACTATGAAACTAAGAGAAAATGCTTCATGGCCTTGATCTGGAAAACGATTCTTTGGATAAGACCTCAAAAACACCGACTACAAAAGCCAACATAGGCAAATGGGATTACACCAAAATAAAATTCTGTGCAGCAAATAGAACAATCAACAGAGTACAGAGACAACCTACGGCATAGAAGAAAATATTTGCAACCTATGCATCTGACAAAGGGATAATTTTCAGAATACATAAGAAACTCAAAAAACTCAATAGCAAACTCCCAAATAATCTTATTTTAAAAAAGCAAACATAGAATAAATTTTTATTCAAAGAAGACATACAAAGAGCCAATGGATATATTTTAAAAATCCTAATTATCAGAGAAATCCAAGTCAAGGCCACAATGAAATATCATCTCACTCCAATTAGAATGGTTATTATCAAAAAGAGAAAACAAATAATAAATGCTGGTGAGAATGTGGAGAAATTGGAACTCACACACTGGTGGTAGGATTGTAAACTAGTAAAGGCAATGAGGATAATAATATAGAGTTTCTCAAAAAATTAAAAATAGAACTGCCATATGATCCACTCATCTTGCTGCTGGATATTTATTTGAAAGAAATGAAATCAGTATAATTTATGATATTTGCACTGTCCTGTTCATTGCAGCACTATTCACAATAGCCAAAATATGAACCAACCAACATGTCCATCAACAGATGAATGGATAAAGTGTAGATATACAAAATGGAACATTGTTTAGACATAAAAAGAATGAAATCGTGTCATTCACAGCAATATGGATGAGGCTGCAAGACAGAATATTATGCAAAAGTCATGCACATAAAGATAAATAATACCCCATATTCCCATTCATATGTGAGAGATAAGAAGTTGAAGATATAGAAGTAGAGAGTAGGGGAGAGGGTAGGGTAGGGAGGGTTTGGTTATCAGGTATAAAATTACAGCTAGATAAATGAAATAACTTCCAGTGTTCTACAGCATGGTAGGGTAGGTATAGTTCACAGTATTTTATTGTATATTTTCAAATAACTGGAAGAGAAGATTTTCAATTTGCCCAATACAAAGAAATAATAAGTTTGAGGTGATGGGTATGCTTATTACCTCAATTTGATCATAACATATCATATACATGTGTTGAAATATCACTCTAAATTCCATAAATATGCATAATTATTACATCTCAAATAAAAATAAAAGAAAAAAGCACTTCTGTGTTTGGATCTATTATTTCTCCTAATGTCACTATTTTGATTCAATGTTTCACAACAAAGAGAAAACTAGGTGAAGATATTCTTAGTCTAAAACAATTTAAATCCTAGTCTAATTGGTAGGCTCTGGAGCCTTAAAAATATCTAATTTAATTAATTTCTTACAGGGAACATATAAATTTAAAGCACCACAATTTCCTCTGAAAGGCAATGCAAAGCTCAGTCTCTTTCAAAATATGACTACTTTCTTAATAAAGCAAAGGCTTGATTTCCTCGGCCAAATATTTCATATAAAGGGCAAAGAAGCGTCAGGCATAGCTATTCCACTATTGGCCTTCTTAAACTAAGATTCAGCCATACTGAACAAGATTTAAGCTCCTAGAACATGGTTCTGATGTAAATAAGAAAGTTTATAAATATTTGTGAATTAAGTAATTCATGAATGTTATGGAAAAAGCTGCTTAAAATAATATAACATGATTTATAATTTCAATAACTATATACATGAATTGAAAGTGAAAAGAAACAAACTGTGCCAGGTTGAATGAGCACAATAAAATCTGATTATTAATGCCACAGGAATCAAAGCAGAGATATATTGGCAGACAACTACTTTCCCCTTCCCATAATATATTTTTTCATGGATGACATTACGATGTCATTTCAGATTTAATTAGTGTGCAGGAATTCTTGTAATGCACATCTTGTGGTTTTATTACTATGACCATGAAGACACCACATTAAAACACTAGTATTAGTGCCTATCAAATTCTTTTCTGAAGGTAGTATTTACACCGATATATTCATCTATATATCCATCACATCCATCCATCAATCTATTTACTATTAGCTATTTCTCTAGTATAACCATTCTACACATAATTAATGCCTTTATCATTGGAAAACATTATTCAATTTGACCTATATAAAATGATTCCATTTAAGGTTGAATGAAGTGGACATATTATCAGGAGATTATATTGAGAGTCTTACCAGCAAGTACAGGTTGTTCCAAGAGAGGACTGAAAATTGTTCCACCCCATGGCCAACTCCTGATAACATCTGGACTAAATTTTTCTCAGTTACTACTACTATGTTGTGAGATTCTGCATACTAAATCAAGCATTTGATAATGTGCTGCTAAACATCTAAAATTGTTTCTTGGGGAAAAGCGACGAGGCTGCTTATGAACACCTTTGTTGAGATATGGTCCTCTTTAAAGTCTCTTCAGTTTCATAATCATTTGCCAAAAATGACAGCCACTCATCTGGTTTTGAAAGCATGTGCCTTAACTTCAATGACCAAAATAAAAGTCAGATTGTCTAGACCTTCATCATGCATTGCAACCCAGAATCTCTGTTTTCCAATGTCTAATTCTTCAGGTCACAGAAGTGGTTTTTGGGGAGCATCATCCAAGAGGGATTAATTCTCAGAGGCACCTCAAAATTTCTTATTGGATAAAGGTGGATCACATTTGTTTAGCCATTCAGAATTTGATTACACAGAGCTTCCTTCTGATGTGATGCTGATGTTTTCAGTTTTTTCCAATAGTTACTATAAGTTTAAAATCCAGAAACATATATTCTATATCAGTCAGTTTACGTCATGGAAATAGGGGAAACATCACTATACTGTATCATATGTATAAATACATTAGTATATGTTTAATTAATTTCATCTGACTACCTGAACATTTATCTCTAGGGGGTTGGTATATTATTATATGATCAATGGGAGTTCTGTACTTAGTATTTCTTTTAGCTTGTGGCCCCCCTCCTAATTCAGAGAGTAGTTAGAATGCTCTACATTGGGGCTGGGCGTGGTAGTTCATGCCCTGTAATCCCAGCACTTTGGGAGGTCAAGGGGGGCAGATTACTTGAGGCCAGGAGTTCAAGACCAGCCTGGCCAACATGGTGAAACCCATTTCTACCTAAAATTAAAAAAAAAATTAGCTGGGCATGGTGGTGTGTGCCTATAATCCCAGCTACTCAAGAAGTTGAAGCAGGAGAATTGCTTGAATTTGGGAGGTAGAGGGTGCAGTGAGCCGAGATCACATCACTATACTCCAGCCTGGGTGACAAAGAAAGGCTTTGCCTCAAAAAAAAAAAAAAATTCTACATTGATTATCTCCAGTAGTGGCTGACACATTAAAATTCAACAGAAATAAAATTATATATTAGATTTTGAGTTCCAAAATCCAAAATTACTTGGAAGAATGCATAGTTAGTAAAGAAGTTACTTTTTCCATATTTGCTCTCTCTCCAGGGTAAAGATCCATAGGCTTAGAAGAGGAAAAAAATGGGGAGCAAAAATAAAAAGTCCAGATACTTGTGACATCACTGAGAAAGAGCGTGCTTTACTGATATCCATAGATCAAGTCCCCATACAGGAAGAGAATGACCAAACCTTTGATGAACTGGGGCTCTCAAAGAGCAAAGTTTGGTCATGTGGGCTGAGACCGCTGACAATTTCCTTTAGCCTGAAGCAGTACAGCAGAAGCAAAATTTCTCCTATGAAAAATGCACATAGAGCCAGAAGGCCTAATGTGTCCTTGGAATGCGGACAAGGAGGCTGCAGTGGCAACCTACAAGGACCAGTGACCACAGAGCAGACTGAAGAAAGAAGTCTCAGTGGGTGCCAGCAGGGGTAGCTGATGACACTGAGGGCCAGATGGCCCCCCACCTGGCATTTTTGTAGACACAGTCCTGGAGGACAGTCAGTTAGGGCTGACTGAGATTGAATTTCTGCCACTTGATGAAACCAGGGCCCAGAATACAAATTAAGTTCAGCAAAAGAAAAATACAGAAAACTGTGTTTCTTGCATACTTGAACACCTGAACTTATGCAGAGGTTTCTCTCTGCTACAAGTTTATGAATCACATATAGGACAACTCTTATTAATCAAATGTTGCATTCTAAAAATATTTGCATAACATAACTAATTATTTTATCTGCTACTTCCTGTATCGTATCTAAACTATTATATTATCATTGTTTTATTTACAGAGAATCCTTAATTTCTTAATCATGGGTACATATTAAAGTCTATTATAAGAATATTTGTTTAATCCAAGTTGTACTTCACTTTTTAAATATTCTTCTTAATCTCAGCAACAATAATTAGGGCCAATATTTTTATTGGAAAGAATATATTTTTAAAACATACAGTAGCAAAAATTGCTTATAAACCTCAAACACAAAAATAAAGCATTAAAGTCCTCTCTTTTCTTATTGTTTGCATCTTTAGTTTCAAGCACTATAATTCTCAAATATTTATTCATATTGAAATTGAGAATGTTCGGCATTTTGTCCCTTATACCCTACTCTTAGACCAATTTCTTGACATTTTTGTCTGATTAGAAAAGGCACCACAAAGCTGCAAATTCTAAATTCTAAGATTTGATTCTCTTTAATATACTCCACAGTGGCTTAACAGTGCAACAAGCTCTACTAGGGGAACTGGAAAAACACATCAATTGCCCAAACACTCAAATAAACAAACATATTCCATTGGAATGGGAGAGTGAGAAAAGGCAGAGAAGATGAGATTCATTGAGGCTGGCTATATATATTTCCACTGGTTAGACATGACAGAAGGAATTATGGTTCCATTTGATGGCTTAGATCCCTTTTGAATTATTTTTTCTTATCATTAATGCAAAATCTAAGCCTTGATTCATTCTGAATTGTACAAATGCACAATTAATTTTGTAACAGCGTTATTCATTTGTTATAATCATCATTAGAGTTTGCTTTATACTGTTTCCCAGAGAAAATAGAATGATTTTCTTATTCTGTACTTGGTTACTTTTAAATAATAATAATAATAAAAGGCTTTCTTAAACATCATGTAAACTAGAAAGAATGGAGTAGCTAGGCTAAAATTTATTGTTTGTGGCCAGGCTCAGTGTCTCACATCTGTAATCCCAGCATTTTAGGAGGCCAAGGTAAGTGGATCACTTGAGGTCAGGAGTTCAAGACCAGCCTGGCCAACTGGTTTAACTCTGTCTCTATTAAAAGAAAAGAAAAGAAAATAGCCAGGCATGGGGGCACAGGCCTGTAAACCCAGTTACTCAGGAAGCTGAGGCACTAGAATCATTTGAACCCAGGAGGTGGAAGTTGCAGTGAGCCAAGATCAAGACACTGCACTCCAGCCTGGGAGGCAGAGCAAGACTCTGTCTCTAAATAAGTAAATAAATAAATAAAACTTATTGTTATTTTATATGCTAGTTTTAAAATGTGAATGATATGTTTTTCATGATTTCCTCCTACAGATTCGATAGGAAGTTTTCTACCATGTAAATAAACCATTCTTCTTCTCCTTCTTCCAATCCTGTGAGCCTTGGATAGAAGACAATGTGTCCTCTGACATCTACTAATGGACAATGATCACAGACAAGTGCAGGTGGGAAATGCTATTTTAGGGTAATAGCTCACACCTGGAAAGGTCTATTTTTTTCTCTAGGATCTTTTTACACAGCAGTGAAAATAAACTAATTAGGTCAAAGCACCGCATTGGGACCCATGAGCTATGACGATCTCTCTCAGTTGTGTCCCCACAAGAGGCCACTGTCCAAAGGCAAGGAAATAATAAACTCAACCAGAATTGGAGCTCTTGATTTAACTATTTCTTCTTTCACTGTAGTTACCACTACATTTCATTGCAGTTGAATTCATGCAAGCTTCACAGCAGAGAAAATTAGTTTAGCGGGAGGAGGAAGACTTGAGAAAGGAAACAGCAACAAAGAAGAAATTGGCTTTACTAGAAACATAGCTTCTGTTCAGTCTGGAACAGAGACAGAGTGCTGACAAGCAGGGGTCAAGAGTGGATTCTTCAGCTGCTCCAGGTGTCTAAGAAAACTGTATATTGCCAGCTCTCAAAGAAATGGAAGTACTAGGCATGGGCACCTCTGCTTTTATCCTTTTGATAATTTTACCCACAGCACAAAGGGGACAAAAAAATCAAAGAGCAAAATCAACAAGAACTGGCTATTTTTCCTCCTATAGATGCCTCTTGAGTTTTAATCAAACTGTCTTAGGAAGTTTGGCCTCACAGCCACCCTTAGTAGATAGGTTGTGGCGTCCTCTGGGAGTAAGATATTGAATGGTATAGGACTTATTTTTGCTTCTTTCATCAATACTTCTTAATTCAATGAAGCAAGTTTGAATTTGACTCATTGAGGTCCCTTAACACAATATTTTCTGGCGATGATTTCCCTTATGTAACACTTGGGCACTTACAATTTTCATTTAACAGATCATCATTGACCATCTGTAACACATATGTATTGTTCAAACTGTAAGGAGATACAAAGGTTTAAGACATTCTATGCCCTCTATAGTGAGTGAATAGTATGACACATACTTGCTATGTATAATAAGTTAACAATACTTGTAAATGAGAAAAATAACCATAATCCCATCACTCACCCTAAAACTTCTTATATGTCATGTTTTATTTGCATAAACATTTTTATATATTTTAAACTGTTATAAAACTATAAATACTACTACATGATTTTAATGCTGCACTTAGACTTTTCATGGCTACAAAGTATCATTATTATTATTGGATATTAGGTTTAATTTTTTTTCTAAAAGAAAATATCATTTCATTCAATACTTACTGAGCATTTACTACTTGTCAGGCAATAGGGCTGGTTGTCTGGGATACAATCTATATTTTACACCAAGAGGTAACAGTCTAAGTTCAAGGCAGGCTTATAAACAAAGGATTAAATGCAGTGAGATGTGTATGTGTGAATCTGCCTGTAGATTGAAGCATATTACAGTGAGTTTCTTGTAGGCCAAAAGGCCAGATAATAGTCATCTGTAATAGTTTAACCAAACACAATGTGCTAAAGAACCCCTGATAATAGGAGGCAGACAGGGCTTCAGAGAAGAGTTAATATTTGAGTAGAATTCTAAAGCAAGATTTGAATTTTACATAGCAAACAGGTAGAGAGAGCAGCACTGTTCCATCTTATCTATTTTCATACAACTAGGGGATGTGGCACCCTCTCAGTATTAACAATGCTTGGGGGCTGTAGTAATGTTCAACAGTGTTCTTCACTCCCGCTGGGAAATATGAAATCTCTGAGAAGAGTGAGAAGGACATGTAGAATTTGAAAAAGCCTCCAGATGATATGGATTATTGTATCTTTTTCAATCCTCCACATCTCCTTCCTATGTGTCTGAAAAGTCACAGCAAGAGGTAGGAGAGTCACATATCCTGTGTGATTAAAGCAAAGCGGGAGACAGCAGCAGGAATCAGAATGTAAAAGGCCATGGAAGTCAGATTAGGAGTTGCGATCTGGCATTGCAATAGATGGGCAACCGTGAATGGTTTTGAAGCAGTGCAGTGAAGTGAGTCAATTTGGACCTAGAATGATAGATCTGAAAGTGATGCAAGAGACAGACTGAAAAGGAAGAGACTGCAGATGAGAGAAATAATTCTCCAGAGGGCAGAGAGGGGTGTCCAAGCAAGGCAACCCCAGGGAAGTTTCCCTTTGATACAAATTATACCTATAGATGCAGAGGTTGTAATGAGCCAAGATCATGCCATTGCACTCCAGCCTGGGAAACAGAGTGAGACTCCATCTCAAAACAACAACAACAAAACAAAAACAAACTATACCCATAATTGTCAGGAGTAGTGCCACTTGGTAAAAAGTTATGACTGTTTCCATTTCTCTTAAAAGCTATTTTTAAGTTACATTAAACAAAATGAGGGGTGTGTGTGTGTGTGTGTGCATTCACATACATGCAAACACAACCACATGCCTCTCCAAAACTAAGCATTATCCATGTGATGCTAGACAATTAAATGTATACTGATATGATGTTTTCTTAGGTTATTAAAAGCAATGAAGTGTCTGTGTCAAGAAGCACAAGAGTCCTGATGTAAACATACCTGAAAACACAATGTGCAATTGTAGGGCAATCTTTCCAGAGATATTAATACAGCAGAATGTGTCCTGAGGGGCTTTACCAAGATGGATGTAGTAATGAAAATCTTGTCATTTGAGAGCTGCTTAAAATAAATAGTGATATTTACATTGGTGGACCAAATACTCAAGGAATAAGTGATGACAATCTTCAAATATTTGAAGGTTTGTCACAGTGAAAATATTAATGTTTTGATTGATTCAGAAGACATATCTAGGATACATGAGCATATATTTAATGAAATTAAATGCAAATTTGTCCAGAAGGCATTTGCTTTAGGAATTAGAACTCATCAAGGTGATTTATGCTGTTGTATGAAGTGATAACCCTCCTACCACTACACATATCCAAGCTTTCAGAAACAGTCAAGTATGGAAGATTATGTGCATGAATGTGTGTGTGCAAATGTGAGTGTATGTGAGAGACAGAGAAAAGAGAGGGACAGTAAGAGAAAGCGAGGGATGTACATAAGGGACAGTTAAGTGGGATATCTTTGATATCTGTCAACAGACATAATTCAAATACAGGGTCAGATAATGTAAAAGTACAAGTCCTACTAATTCATGGTTAATATGTATCCTAGGAGTGTGGGAAACAAAAAACAGTACTGAGGCTGAGTAATCAAGAAACATTACTTTCTTCAAAGGCTCTGAACAACTTTCCTTTCTCATCTGACAGAAGAATTGCAAGATGATACATTCCTGAATGCAAAAAAGGCTGGTGCAGAGAACTCACATGCATTCTTAACTCACTCTTTTCAGCAAGCCCACCTTCACCAAATTCTCTGATGTCATAGAAAATATGTTTGTGTCCTTATCTAATTGAATTACCTGCAACAATGGATACTCGTTATTCCCTCCTTGAAACTGTTTTTTTGGTCTTCATGAAAAGGTGTTTTCCCTCTCTTTTTCCACTGGATTATAGGCTAAGTGAAGGCATGGGCTGCATTTGTTTTGCTCATTTCTGTGTACTCAGAGCCTAGCATAGTACTTTTAAAAGGTAGGTATTACCAATTATTATTTGCCAGCTCACTCTCGTTTTTCTGCCTTTAAATACAGGCATTCCTCAGGCTTCTTTACCAGTTACTGATTTCTTCTTACTTGTGCTTTGACATTGATGAATCATCTTCAGAATGACCACAAGTTCTAAACACATATAGCTAAAATCCAAGCTGATATTTTAAAGCTGCAGATATTAAACATATGATTCTCAGTAATTCTTTGGACACACAGAAATTATTGAGAACTCCAAAGAGCTTTTGGTTATATGTGATATATTTATTGAAATTTACCACATTAGATATTAATAGAGAAATTTGTTAATTCATTCATTAAAAACAAAAATTTCATTACAAATTAAAACAAACATAATACTTTTATGATAAATATCAATATCTCTGAAGAAAAAGAATAGCAAAATAGTGGCATGGTTGTAAAGTTTTGCAAATTTAATGTGTGGCTTACAGAAGATAGATGTATACTCATATCTGCACTGAATTTTTCTATGATATGCTGTTTTGGTTAACGTATGTAGATAAAACATGTCTTCATGAAAATATGCAGTTGGAAAAGGAAGTTGAATTTCAATAGCTTTATCAGGTAATTATAAGTATTCTTCTTTGATATTACACCAAAATTCAACAAGGGCTAGGTTCTTAAAAGTTGGTTTCAATGTGAAATCTAAAACCAGAAGTTTTTTTTTTAAGATGGGGTCTCGCTCTGTTGTCTAGGCTGAAGTGCAATGGCATGATCTCGGCTCATCACAACCTCCACCTCCAGGGTTCAAGCGATTCTCCTGCCTCAGCCTCCTGAGCTAGGATTATAGGTGTATACCACCACACTCAGCTATTTTTTGTAGTTTCAGTAGGGTTTCACCATGTTGTCCAGGCTGGTTTCAACTCTGACCTCAAGTGATCCACCTACGTCTGCCTCCCAAAGTGTTGGGATTACAGGTTTGAGCCACCATGCCCAGCCTAAAATCATATTTTTATAGATTGAATTGTGTCCCCCAAAATTCATATGGTGAGGCCCTATCCTTAAATGTGACTATATTTGGACCCAGGTCTTCTAACAAGGGAATTATGGTTAAATGAAGTCATAATAGTTGTGCTCTAGAGTAGAACTGGTATCCTTAAAGAGAGGGTGAGACACCAGGGAGGAGCATGCAGAGAAAAGGCCATGTGAGGACACAGGGAGAAGGCAGCCACTGCAAGCCAAGGAGAGGGGCCTAAGAAGAAACCAAGCATGCTAGCACCTTGATCTCAAACCTTTAGCTTTCAGAAACGTGAAAAACCACATTTCTGTTGTTTAATCCACCCAGGCTGTTGTATTTTTTAATAGAGACTAACAAACTAATACAGAGAACTCTTAAGTCTGTAACAGAACACAGAACTGTGTAATATTAAAATCTGCTGGTATAGCATTCTTTTTGAATGAATTTTTAAAATTCATTTACCGTCATGCATAGATCGTTTTAAACATATTAGTTCACTACATTATTTGCATCTTCCAAATATTGAGTTATTATACTAAATCAAAATAATGTATTTTTTAAAAATGTCATTCCAATCTCATCAAGAAAGTCTCTAGTTGATGTCAAGCTTATAGTGGCAGACACTAATTTTCCAACTTTCGGATTTTTACTTGAACATTCAAATTTTATCATTGGCAACAAATACTGTCAGTAGTTGTCTGTAAAGTGAGAAGTTCATCTTATTCAATATTGACATGTCTGTCAAACACCCAAATCTAAGTCACCATAGTTTGTCTCTCACTAGTTCTTTCAGACAGTAATGACACTCTGAAAAAATTGACTAGTTCAACTCACAACTGAGACAATAACACAGATGTTCTTCTTCCTCTCCTCCTCCCCTCTCAACCCTCTCACCCTGCTTCACTCCTCCTTCACTTCTTCCTCCTCCCTGGAGACAGTCTGCATGCAGCACAAGGGATTTTTGTGTAACTTCAATTTGATCATAAGATTAAAAAGATAGGTACTCAAAGGTAGACATTTAATAAAATTAGTAATTTACTTCTTTATCAAGAGCATTGTTAAATGAACTGGTTTCTGTTTATTTATTTATTGCATGTGAAGAATACAATGACTACAACAATTGATTACTGCTTAACTGCCAATAGCTTCACCCATCACTGATTTTACACCATCAGTAAAAAGGTCAACATCTTGGAAAGAAATAACACTTTAGTAATATTATGAAGGTAGATTTGATATTGTGGACTCCCTGAGATGTCCTAGGGACCCCTTAGAGGTCTGTATACCACATTTTGAGTTTGGCTCTTCTATACAAACCTAGCATTCAAAAGATGTAACACTGAACTAGTTTTCTTCCCTCTAGAACTGAGCCTCTCCTTTCTTCCCAACTTGTTGACAGTTATCCCCGTGTACTTATTCCTTAAGAACTGAAATCTGGCAATGTCTCAATTCCTTATTTTGTGGTTTTGTGATGGAAAATCTGGAGAAGCAAAGAGCAACAATTGGAGAGGTGAAAATAAAGGACTTTTACAGCATATTTAAGAGGTATTTATTTATTTTGTCATAGTCCAGAATTAAAAGAAACTAACTTTTAAATTGATTTCAATTTTCTTTTGATGGAAAATCTATAATCACTGCTGCTAATTTGTTCAGAAAACATCTCTGAACTAGATTACTTCAATGATACATAAATATATATTTCGCTAGTCCTGCCTTCCTCGTAGAGCCAAAGTTCACTGATTTACTTACTGTTTAGTACTGACTTTAGTATAATGTCCAAAGTGCCTTATCATAGGTTAAGGCTTTGTAATCCAACCCTATTTAATTCTTCAGTCTTTTGCCATCTGCCGCTTGCCACACCTACATCAACTTTATTATAAACACAAACAAATATTTAGTTTCTTAAATATGATCTATCTTTCCAGACTGCTAGTCTTGGAATCTCTGAGTCAAACATTCTTCACTTGTTTCTTCTGATACTTATTTCCTACTTTGGTCCCTAATGCTATGGTAACACTTTAGTTAACACTTAATCATCTTCTAATTCTGTTTCCATAGCATTTGCACCTGTTTCATTATAGCATTTATTACACCATATTGGAATTGATTGTTCCATTGCATTTCACCTGTGTTAGATCTTAAGCAACAGAAGAGTAAGTATTGTTAGTAGTTATCAAATGATCAACTAAACTATTCAACCTGTTGACTTGGTTTCCTGGAATCACAATTATAGCATTGACATTTAAAGAATGAGTTGCCAGATGTCTTATAAAACATCAAATGGAATATGGTAAATGTACTTTGTTTTATGTTTAAGTGTTTATAATGTTCAAGTTAAAATTATAGCTCTGATAATTTAATAGGAATTGCTTTATATGTATGCATTTTTCTATTTGCCAAACTTCCATATAAGATAAAAACCAACTGGATCAGCTAGAGCTTGTCAGATTTACTCTGTATATGTGGCTTATTGTTATACAAAAATAGAACCAGGCACAATTTTATGAATTTTTTGATCATACAGAGGATACTATTGTTGCAAAAATGTAACATTTTCATAAATGTCAAAGATGAAAAGGAGAGAAAGATATAAGCATCTTTGTCAATTTAGATAAGAGTCACAGTAGCAATGGAATGGAAAATTATTCTAGTAGAAAACAAAACAAGAATCCTGATTTTTAATTTAAAAATATTGATATATTTTTACTAGAATTAAATAATTCTTTGATACAAATTATCTTATAAATATGAGTAAACATTTTATCATGTTTTCATAGTCTCAGTTTTTTATATTTATTTCAAATATGCATTCACCGTCAGCTTTTAGCAGTCTATTCACAATTCACTGTACTTGAAATGAATAACCAATAACAAGGTCGGAAGTTGAGGCAGCGATTAAGAGCCTACCACCCAAAAAAAGCACAGGTCCAGATGGGTTCACAGCCGAATTCTACCAGACATACAAAGAGGAGCTGGTACCATTCCTTCTGAAACTATTCCAAATAATCCAAAAAGAGGGAATCCTTCCCAAATCATTTTATGAGACCAACATCATCCTGATAC
>CAUYQU010021315.1:0-30861 GCA_963574635.1 Cheracebus regulus
TCCCCTCCATGTGTCCATGTGTTCTCACTGTTCAACACCCGCCTATGAGTGAGAACATGTGGTGTTTGATTTTCTGTTCTTGTGTCAGTTTGCTGAGAATGATGGTTTCCAGGTTCATCCATGTCCCTACAAAGGACATGAACGCATCGTTTTTGATGGCTGCATAATATTCCATTTTAAAACTCTACTACCAGAGTGCTTTGCATCTTTGGGAACACCCACTCTTCTTCTTTATAGTTACCTTCTTCTACTCAGAATGTTTGTTTTATAACTAGAGCCTCTTATGCAAATTCACTGACATTACTTCCTGAGGATTGGGATTGCTTTCATTATCAGTCTAACAGAAGTCATTTACCCAGTATCTGCTAGGTGTTTCATGCTGTTCTAGGTATTATTTTAATATATCCTCTTCTTTAAGAGTTTAAAATCTCATTTGTAATCATGAGTTGAAGAATAATTTTGGAGAGTGAAGTTACTTGGAATCAGAAGAAACAATTATTGTGTTTTCAATTAGCTGACATAGCAAAAAAATTTCAAGCTGAAGAATTATAGTTCTCAGAATGTAAATTATAAGCCTGTCTGTGAATTTATGTGGTGAATAAGACTAGAGAGCTAATATACAATATCAATAATATGGGTGTAATAGTGTTTGGTATAGTGACAATTTGCTAAGAGAGTAGATTTCAGATGCTCTTACAGAAAAAAAGGTAACTGCAACATGATGCATATGTTATTTTGCTTGACTGTAGTAACCATTTCATTATGTATATTAAAGTATATTAAAACATCATGTTGTATACCTTAAATATATTCAATTAAGGAAAGAAGAAAGCTAGCTAGCTAAAGGTAATTATATGTAAATAGACTTTATATGTAGTTTAAATTACATCTAATAGATATACATGAAATTTAACCATTTCATTATTTGTAAATGTATTAACACAACATGTTCTATACCTTAAATATATTCAATTAAAGAAAGAAAAAAGAAAGCTCGCTAGCTAGAGGTAATTATATGTAAATAGACTTTATGTGTAGTTTAAATTATATCTAATAAACACACATGTAATTTAAATAACATGAATACATTTTAAATATGTGTATGCTCTGCCTTTTCAAAAAACTGTAGTAGCTATGTAGGCATAAAATTTGGCTTAAGTGTAATAAATTGTATATAACATTTTCCTAATTATACTGTATATTATTTGCTATACCAATGTAAATAAAGTTAAAAACATTGTCTTCATCTTAGACAATGTGGCTTGGCCAAATATTTGTGTGGATACAATAAATAACTAAAAAAATCAAATACATAAATAAAACATCAATAGGGCAATGTTGCTACTAAAACAACAGAGAGAACGTGAGCCTTACCTCTAGATGAGAACAGGTACAGCAAGTGGTTGCAGCATCTGCTCTGTCAATTTAACTGGGTTTCTAGAGCCACCAGTCTCTTGCAGGTTTGCTTCCATTAAACAATTATGGAATGTAAGTTTGCAGCTCAGTGTCAAGTGTTCTGGATTCATGTAAACAATTTGGGTTTAATTTTTCCCAGAACCATCTGGTTGGCACTGAAGGACTAGAAAAAAAGGATGATTCGATGGTTTCTAAACATCAAAAAAATCACAGACAGCTCTAGAATTGGAATAATTTCATCATGATATTTTACAATTTGATATTTTATCTAGTAAAGTAACGGTTGGTTTACCTTTAGGTGTTGATGCATCTTATTATATTGTGAAATAACTTTAATTAAAATATGCAAAATAGAAAAACAAAATCACTTGTAAAATCTCACATCCAGAGGTAAGTAGAGTGAACAATTTGTGTGTGTGTTATTTTAAAATAATCCATGCTCATTTTACAATTTCAAAGGCCCTTGAGCATGGAATAAGTTTGAAAAGTCCCCTTCCTTTTGCTTCCAGTGTCCCTTTTCCCACTTACAACAATTAACTGCTATTTATAATTTTTAAAACACTCTTCCAGAAATACTTTAAAGAAATATGTATGTGTGTGTATATATATGATTTTAATAAACATGAAATCATGTTTGAGTACAGTATTTATAGCTCTATTTTCACTTAAAGGTGTTAATACTAATTATTATATGTATATATTTTAATAAATTCTGGGAGAATATGCAAAAAATGAATGGCTATAAGCACTGTGTATCAGGTACTAGTATTTTTTATCCCATTATTTCATTTAATTCTCACAACTATATTAAGTGGTTCCCATTGCTGCAATTTACAAATGAGGAAATTGAGGGGTAAAGTTAAAGTTTAAGGCCACATAATGAGTAAATGACAGAACTGGGATCTGATCCTAGCCATGTCTTACTTCAGAATTATGTATTATAGTTCTGACATCAGCAAATAAGTTGTCGTCTGTATATACTGTTGTAAAATGTTCAAATATAATGATATACTATAATTTATTTAACCAGCGTGTTAACATTAGGTTTTAGGTTACTTCATTTTTATTATTATATGTAATATGTTTTCAAATCTATTGCTCTAAGTTATTTGAAGTGTAATTACTGATTTAGTAAATTGTCTTCTTGTCCTCAAAAAAGATTTTACTTAAAAAATATTTTGAGTTCATTTTATAATTCTCCTTGCTTCCCTCACTCACTCTTTCTGTCTTCCTTTTTTTTCTCCTTCTCTCCCTCCCTCTCTTTTCATTCCTTTCATGCCAATCTGAAAGGTCAAAATGCATCTTATTTTTAAAGTTTGTATTATCTTTAACAGGTAAATTCAAAATTTGTTCTTATTTCTTGCCGTTTGAATTTGTTATTTTGCCATTGTTCTTCTATTGTTCTCATCACATTTATCTTCTATGGTAAATTATCTCTATTAAGGTTTGTAGGAGTTATTTATGTATTAAGAGTATTTTTGGCTTATGTATCAAAGTCACCTCTTCAGTTTATCATATTTTAAAGGGTATTATAGCATTACTGAACTTGAACAGATTTTTATTTTACTGCATCTATCCATAGTCTCTGGGTTTCTGCCTTGAGATAATGCTTACAAAATTATTCCCAACACAAAGATTATGAGAAGATTTTCTTCCCGTCTTGTTATGTTAAACATTTGTATATTTAGCCTGTATTAATTTATTTGAATGTAGGGTAGGAGACATGAAAAACTATTACCTATTCAATTATTTATTTATTACCCTAACATATCTTGAAAAACATGTTATTTCTCCAAATATTTAACATTTTTATCATTTATCACTTGCAAAATTATATGTAACCAAATTATATTTGTTTGTTTCTGAACTATTAGTTCTCTATAAATTTTTCATCCAATTTTACAGCTTTTAAAAATAAGTACAGGCAATTAGGCAAGAAAAATGGCGCAAAGTTTGGAAAGGAAGAAACAAAGCTCTCTTTGTCTGCAGAATGATGATTTGTATAGAAATCCTTAAGGATTCTGGAAAACAATTGCTTAAACTAATAGTGATGAAACATTAATGAGGGAGGTTAAAGATGATGTAAATAAACAAATTTGCTATCTTAGTGGATTGGAAGGTGTAATATTGATAAAATGTCAGTTTTCTCTCATCTGATCTTTGGATTCATTGCAATCCTACTGTTAATCTCAACATTATTTTTCATAAAAATTGACAATCTGTTTCTAAAATTTACATGGAAATATAAAGGACTTAAATAGTCTAAGTAATCTTAACGATGAACAAAGTTTGGGGACATATAATATGATCCCAAGATATATTTTAAAGCTACAGTAATCAAATAGTAATAAACTGGTATGAGAGTGAAAGATATGAAAGCAATAGAAATACACTCATATAAATATCGGCAGTTGAAAGATGTGCAAGCAATAGAAATACACTCATATAAATATAGGCAGTTGATTTCTGACATAAGTAACAAAGCAGTCCAATGGGAAAAGAGACTTTTCAACGGATAGTGCTAGAATGAGTGAAATGAGTGAAAGAATGAATATCCAAATAGAAAGAAGAAAAAATGAAACAAAACCAAATCTCAGCCTCTAACTCATACCATACACACACCAAAAAATTCAAAATCTATCATATTTTTAAATGTAAAAGTTAAAACTACCAATCCTGTAGAGGAAAATAAGGGACTGGTATGCATTGTATACAAAAATAAATCCTACAACTCAATTTAAAGTTAAACAACTCAATAAAATATGGGCAAAAGATTTCAACAATTACATAAAAAGAACATATAGGAGTGGCCGATAAGCACATCAAAAATACGCATCACTAGTTTTTAGGTAAATGAAAATTAAAGGCACCATGCGATACTACGACATACACACCAAAATGTTAAAAACTGAAACAACTAACAACATCAAATTTTTCAAAGATGTGGAACAACCAACACTCTCCTACAGGTAAAGGGAGAACTATCCCTTGGAAAGTGGGATGGTTACATGAATAGATACAAGATAGAGCAAATATAGTAAAATAATGATAGTAAAATCTGGGTGGTGAGTACAGAGTATGCCTTTAAACGTTTGTTAAACTTAGCTGAATGTTTGAAGTTTTTAATAATGAAACATTCAAAACATATAGCTTTAAAATATATTTGACTATAAGGTTAGTTCCCACATTTTTTCTTTTTCTTTCTTTCTTTCCTGTTTCCTTCCTTCCTTCCTTTACTTTCTTTTTCTTTTTCTTTCTTTCTTTCTTTTTCTTTCTTTCTTTTCTTTCTTTCTCTTTTTCTCTTTCTTTCTTTCTTTCCTTCTTTCTTTCTTTCTTTCTTTCTTTCTTTCTTTCTTTCTTTTCTTTCCTTCTTTCTTTCTCTCTCTCTTTCTTTCTTTCTTTTTTGCTTGTTTGCTTGCTTTTTTTCTTTCTTCTTTTTATTGTACCTTAAGTTCTGGGGTACCTGTATGGAATGTGCAGGTTTGTTACATAGGTATACACGTGCCATTGGGGTTTGCTGCATCCATCACCCAGTCATGTACATTAGGTATTTCTCCTAATGCTATCCCTCTTCTAGCCCCCAAACCCCCTGCTGTTCTTCCTCTAGGTCCCCACCCCCTGACAAGCCCCGGTGTGTGATGTAATACTCCTTGTGTCCATTTGTTCTCATTGTTCAACACCCACTTATGAGTCAGAACATGCAGTATTTGGTTTTCTGTTCTTGTGTCTGTTTGCTGAGGATGAAGGTTTTCAGCTTTATCCATGTCCCTGCAAAGGACATGAACGCATCCTTTTTTATGGCTGCATAGTATTCCATGGTGTATATGTGCTCCATTTTCTTTATCCAGTCTATCATTGGTGGGCATTTGGGTTGCTTCCAAGTCTTTGCTACTGTGAGCAGTGCCACAATAAACATGTGTTTGTGTGTCTTTATGATAGAATGATTTATAATCCTTGGGGTATATACCCAGTAATGGGATTGCTGGGTTATATGGTATTTCTATTTCTAGATTCCATGGTCTTTAAAAAGTTTCCGGGTATTTTCAGTTGTTTACATTGCTATTCTAAAAAAAAGAATCATTTTGAGATTTCTTTGCACTTTTGTTTATTCAGCTTAGTGTGACAATTTCATCAAGTTTCAACCGTTGAAATATAGTTATGCAATATATAATTTTATGTTTACATTCACTGTTAAATTTTTTGCTAGATATTAAATATTCCTGGTTCCTTGTATGATTGGGATCTCACTCATTTTTATTGTAATTGGTTCTAGCTAATACAGATGCCCTTTTACTTAAGAGTTTTCAACATTCAACTTTTATATGCTACTAAGGAAAAGTGGATTATTCTGCTTGTTAATATTAAATAGAAAGAGTTTTTGGTCACAGTCATTTTATTCTTGGATGGCTCAGGTATGTCTTGCTTCCTGTTCTTGATTATTTTTGTGGGAGTTTATGAATACTATAACCTAACATGTCTATTAAATTCAACAGCAGTGTGAGGGTCAAAAAATTAAGAACTTTAAAAAGCAGAGTTCTAGGATTATATTGAAAATAAAAGTAGGAAAACAGAGAAAACTAATAATAAAATATAATTATTACATATCGATATAAGATATATTTTTGACAAACTGAACGTTAAAGAGGACATAAGTGAATCCTGCAATTCATAACAAGTGTGGTGTCCATGCAATTAGCAATAATCACCAAAAGTCAATAAAAGTGATTAATCAAATGGAAAAATGCTAAGGGTGTGGCTGAAAACATATATCAATTTGATCACCTATCAGCCTAATGTTAACTCATATGGGCAAGCATGATAGATTCCTCCTGATAAAGTTATTGTCACACGTTGGATAAGCTAAAGGAAAACAAATGGCACGGAAATGTTTTACAGGTAACTCAGTTATTGAAGAAGTAGAACCAGGCAAAAATCATCAAAGGAAGCAACCATTTGCTTAAAAGTTTTTCACAGTAGACAAAAATTGTCCTTATAAAAAACCCCAAAGAATGTTTAAAACACGGTAACTGTTTAAACAGCTTTAATGGACCAGTTCCCAAGCCTATTTGGTAGGAATGCATCAAATGGCTATAAGTTTACATTTCTCTTAGTCATTCTGAATTTTTGCGCTAGTAGAATTACGAAGTCCTTTCCAGAATTCAACCTTTTCCTAAATATAGGACTTTTTTCATGTAGAGAGTCTACTGATTTTTTTTTTTTTTTAACTAAGCTCTCTTGTCAATTTCAACAGTAATTCAGTTGCCTACTGGAGTTTCCAGGAAGCATTCTTTGTAAATAATGGCACCTTATGACACTTGTTAGAATTAAAATTCAATGTATTTAACATGACCTGGAAGGCCCGGGCTGCCTCCGCAGCCTCAGTTCGTGCCTGTCTTTCCTTCCTTTCCTACACTGCCCACCAGTCTGACCTGTTTTCTTTCCTTGAATAGGAGGATTGCACTTTCCAGCCTTAGGGCTTTAAACTTTCTTTTCTTGCTGCTTGGAGTGCCCTTGGCACACATCACCTCTCCCCAACGGGCTCTTGTCCATACTTTACATCTCTGCTAATGGGACCTTCTTCCAAGAAACTTTCCCTGGCTCTGTAGTTTATATTAGTTCCTCCACCACCCACCTGCTCTCTGTCAAAGCAGCTGGTTCTTTTCCTTCAGGGAACATTTCACAGTTGATGAATCTATCTTTATGTGATAATGCATTTGATATCTGTCTCCTCTCCTACAGGTTGTAAGCTTAATATCAGCAAGGACAATATCTTTTCTCTTTTTTTTTTCAACGTCACTAGATTCTTAAACCTATCATGATACAGGGTATATAGGAGGAGGAGAAACTTGACAAATATTTTTAAAATATCAAATGCTATCAAAATGGGTTCCTGTTTCTTTCAGATAAGGCCTTACTCTCATATATTTGTTTAGAAGAAGAAAAGCTTGCCTCTATTGTGATACTCATGTCTGATAGTGACTTTATATATTTCCATTTGAGAAGCATTTGTATATAAGAAATAGACAACATGTTAATGAAGTAGAGATTCTAATGATGGAATTCTCAGAAGTAAAACTACAGGATGCCAAGGGGAAAAAGGTGAGAATAACAGGATCATTTAGCGTATAGCACTGGTGATTATCAGCTTCTAGCTCCACATTTGAAAAGACAAGATCTAATACATAAAAAATATGAAGATATATAAAGATATAAAAAGAGTTGATCTATATATTTTGGGAAATTTCAAACAATGTCATTATCATTACGTAAAGTACTGAGAGACTGTCAGGTTTTCCCTGTTTTAAATTAAAACATTAGTAAGGGTTTATTGATTTCCTCTTTTTTTCTAAAATACCTTATTTATCTGAGGAAGAGACAGCCATTTTATTTGAACAGGTTACAGGATTTTATTTGTTACACTGTGCATCCTGTACTTTAAGCTTTTTGAATGTTAGGTTAGGAGATGGTGCTCAGAAGGTACGATACTCAGCTAGAGAGAATGTGGCAATGAAGGTGCCACAGATGATTCCTTTTTGTAAGTATGTTTTGTCAGCAAAGACTCTTTCGGAAATCCTCATTCTTTCACAGATATCTAAAAAATAAACTGACCTAGCTATATTTTTTAAAAGTCTGAAGACTGTCTGCCTAAAAGTATGAGCCATTGCTTCTCTAAGTCTGTACAAAATTCAGATGACATCCCTGAAATAGAATTGAGGAGGTTTGTTTACAGAAGAAATATTCACAAAGTCCATGTGTCCAAAAATTACAAGGATGGGAATATATATTATATATAGTAAAACAAGCCCTTTGTAGTGTGCAAGTTAATGAGTTTTGTCAAATGTACACATGCTTATATAACCAGCAGCCCAATAGAAATTTGGAACATTTCCATGATTACTAAACATTCCCTCATGTCTCTCTATACACAATCCTAAACCCTAGGCAGTCACTGATTTGCAATCATTATAGATTAGTTTTGGCTCTTTTTAGCAACCAATGCAAACATGGACAAATGGGATCGGATCAACTTAAAAGTCTTCTGCATAGCAAAGGAAACAACAAAGTAAATAGACCATCCAGAGAATGGGAGAAAATACTTGCAAAGTGACTATCTGACAAGGGATTAATAGCCAGAATATACAAGGGACTCAGACAACACTTTAAGAAAAAATCTAATAATCCGATTAAAAAATGGGCAAAAGATCTGAATAGACATCTCTTAAAAGAAGATGAACAAATAGCAAACAGGTATATAAAAAAACGCTCAATGTCATTGATCATCAGGGAAATGCAATACAGAATTACAATGCAGTATTATCTCATCCCAGTTCAAAAGACTTTTAGCCAAAAGACAGGCAATAATAAATGCTGGTGAGCGTGTGGGAAAAAAAGGAATCCTTGTATACTGTTGGTGGAACTGTAAATTAGTACAGTGTGGAGGTTCCGCAAAAATCTAGAAATAGAGCCACCAGATGTTCCAGCAATCCCACTGCTGGGTATATACTCAAAAGAAAAAGAAAATTGGTATTTCAAAGAGGTATCTGTCCTCCCATGTTTATTGTGTTGTATTATTCAGGGTAACCAAGATTTGGAAGCAACCTAAGTGTCCCATCAACATTTGAATGGATAAAGAAAATGTAGGACATATATACAGTGGAATATTATTCACCTATAAAAAAGAATGAGATCCTTTCATTTGCAACTACCATGGATGAAAGTGGAGGTCATTATGCTAAATGAAATAAGTCACAGAAAGACAAAGTTTACATGTTTTCACTTGTTTATGGGAGCTAAAAATTGAAACAATTGAACTCATTGAAATAGGGAGTAGAATGATGGTTACTAGAAGCTGGGAAGGATAGTAGTAGGGGAGTGGGATTGGTTAACAAATATAAAAATATATAGAATGAATAAGATGTAATATTTGACAGCACAATAAGGTGATTGAAGTCAGTAATGTATTATACATTGAAAGATAATTAAAAGAGTATAAATGAATTGTGTAACACAAAGAAAGCATACATTCTTAAGGTGAATGATACCCCATTTACTCTTACGTGATTATTGTGCATTGCATGCTCGTGTTAAAATATATCATGTACCCCGTAAATATACACACCTATGTACACACAATTTTTTAATTGCTTGTTCTTGAATTTTATATGAATGAGGTATAAAGTAAGGATTCTGGCTCTAGCTCCTTTAGCTCAGCGTAATGTGGTTGAATGTATTCGTAATTTGTGCCTTTTTCTTGATGAGCAGTATATTATAACACAGGTTATCAGTCCTCTGCTGAAATATACCTGGAAGGTTTCCAGATTATTTTTCACTATTTTTCATAAAGCTTCTATAAATATTTTTGTATGATGCTTAATTTATGATTAAGTCAAATAAATAAATTTATATTTACTGTATGGGGCATTTTGGGTCTTGTCTAAGATGTATATCCCTATATCAAGTTTGTGAAGGTTTTATTCTGTCATGAGCTTTAGAAACTTTATAATTTCAGCTTTTATATTGAGACGTGTGATCGATTATAGTTAATTTTTATGTACATCATGAAGGTAAGAAATAAGATTTACTTTTGCTAATATGAACATAGAGTTGTTCCAGCATCACTGGTTGAAATACCAGCATAACCCTCATGAAATTATCTTGGCACTTCCATTGAGATTGAGCTGACCTTATATGAATGAGTCAATTTCTGAACTCTTTATCCTGTTCACTAATCTTTGTAATGATGCCAATATCACATAATCATAGTTTCTATAACTTGATAATAAGCCTTGAAAACCAGAGTGTAATTCTCCGATTTTGTTATCTTTTTTCAAGTTTATATTTTAGCCATTCCAAATACTTTGAATTTCCATATAAATTTTTACAAAGTCCATCAAAAAAGCCTGCTGGGATTATGACTCACAGTGCAGTAAACCAACTGTTAATCAATTGAGTGTTACATTGTCACCTTAAAAATAGTGAGTGTTCTATTCAAAGCACGTGGAAGATGGCTCCATTTAGGTTTTCTTAAATTTCTGTGCTTTTTTGTGTGTGATTTACATTGTACAGTTACTGTGGCTTTGCTAAATTTATCTCGAAGTATTTTATAGTTTTGGATGCTGTTATAATTTATATCGTTAAAATTTCATTTTTCAAATTTTTGTTTCTCCTAATGAGAGATTACATTTGTTTTTGTAACATTTATCTTGTATTCTGCAACTTTGTGAGATCTGTAATTTTCATAACATTGTTGCAGATTGATTAGGATTTTTTATGTGTGTGCCCTTGTTATCCACAAATACAGTTTCATTACCTCCTTTCCAGTGTGTATGGGTTTTACTGTTTCTTTTCTTGCCTTAGTAAACTGACTAGGCTCTCCAGTAAAGTGGTAGATAGAAGTGATGACAATGGACATCCTTGCTTTGTTTTCGATTTTAAGGAGAAGCATTCAGGCTTTTGCATTAACTATGTTAACAGTAGGTTTCTCAGAGTTGCCCTTTTTAAAGTTCAGTTCTCTTCCTAAAACTTTTTTTTTAATCATAAATGTGTGTTGAATTTGTGAAATGCTATTTATGTAGCTATCGAAGTTATCAGGTGGGTTTCTTCTTTATTTACATAGGAAATTAAAGTGATTATCAAATGTTTCATGGCTATTGTATTCATATGAGAAACTTCAATAGGTCATGATATATTTCCTTTTTTATCTGTTTGAATTTACTAAATGCAACTTGTTAATATTCTGTGAAGGATTTTTTTTTGTTTTTATGCTCATGAGGGTAATTGGTCTCTAGTTTTCTTTTATATTAATGTCTTTATTTGGATTTACTATAAAGATCCTGCTGTCCTCATAAAATAAATAGAGAGGTATTCTTTCTTCCTCTATTTTTTCTGAAAGATTATTTTCTCCTTAAGTGAGATTAATTTCTTCTTCATTGGGTGCAAAACAAAAATAGTTTTCTTTTATATGAATAACATCTTCTTCAGGAATATCGGTTTTCTACCACTAGTGAGTTGGCTTATTTGTGTGATCAGCTCTCATTTATTTGCGGAGAGATTTTTCATAGCAAATCTTGCTTTTATTTTTAAAATGATAATTGTGCTGTTTTAACTCATTCATAAAAGTTGGCAAATGGTTTAGTTCAAGTGTGATTTAATCATTGTATTCTCAACTATAACTTAATGTAGCATAAAGAAATTAAAATCAAGTTGGTTAAAACCAAGTTGCTCTTAGAACATACCAAGTTCTTTGAACAGTATAATTAAATATGATTCTATCTTAATCATAAATTCTTAAGCAAAGCAAAACGAAGCCTGGATCATACAGTAACTCCAACAGCCCTATACCCACACACTTCAGAATCAGTTATTTCCTCTAAAGTAACAGCATTTCATAATAATAATTATAAAAAGCCCTCATGTTTCCTTTTCCAGCTGTGAACAATTTGGATCATGTACTGATAAAGATGGTAAGAATGGAGATACTCTCCTTGATTCTGTTTAAGATGCCAGTCCAATTATCCAAAGTTCACAATCCTTGAATTTAAACTTATGCAGAGGGAACCTCACATTAGATTAAATTTTGTTTTTGTAAATCCTTTTGCCAAGCTCAAGCTTATTGACCCCACGTTTCTCTTTGCAATTACCTAAGCATGTCATCCCGGTGGTAGTGAGAAGCAGAACGACCTGTGCTTTTATCTTTCTCAGCTCCCTAATTCCCCAACCCTTGGCTAAATTCATGACTCCAACAGGGGTGTGTTCTTCCTGCAGCAGAAACTAACTTACCATGGAAAAGAAATCCCTAAATCTTATCTCTCCATCAGCTTTTCTTTATGTGGGATTCCGAGTTGCCAATACAAACAAAATATTACTTTCTTAATGCTGATGTTTGATACCTTAAACCCTGGCCAAAGAAAGACTACAGAGGAAATAAAGTTTCAAAACAAACACGAGAGGAGGAGAAGCCATGGTGTATAATCTGTGTCCAGTAGCACCGTATTATTTGCCCACATAACTATAAAACAGTAAACCAAGGAACTAAGGTGTTGAGGTGGGTCTTTACTGGTACCAAATGAATCTTCTTTCAGGTAGGAAAAGAGACACATTGTTCCCAAAAACACTAGATATACTAGGACCTAGAATTTTAACCGTTCCACAGGGAGATATACAGAAGCTGGGAGTAAGTTTAGAAACTTTTATAGTGATTTGACATTGCTCTGACATTCAGACTCATGATCAGTGGACTTATGTTATTAAAAGGGTTATGCGTTCATGTTTTTGCAGGGACATGGATAAAGCTAGAAACCATCATTCTCAGCAAACTGACACAAGAACAGAAAACCAAACATGCATGTTCTCACTCATAAGTGGGTGTTGAATAATGAGAACACATGGACACAGGGAGGGGAACATCACACACTGGGGCCTGTAGTTGGTGGGGGGCTAGGGGAGGGATAGCAGGGAGTGAGGGGATGGGGGAGGGTATTTAGAAGAATAATAGCGTTAGAAGAAATACCTCATGTAGTTGATGGGGTGGTGGATGCAGCAAACCACCATGGCATGTGGATACCTATGTAACAAACCTGCATGTTCTGCACGTGTCGCCCAGAACTTAAAGTATAATAAAAAAATTAAAAAGGGGTAATGAGTCATGTGGTGTACACTGCATATTTATGAGCAGTGGTTATAAAACTGGTCATGAGGTTTTAAGACCACATACTGGTCTATACTGAATAGAAATTTTTTTGAAAAATTGCTTTTCAGTATAGTGTGAGAAGCACTAATATAAAACATATTTTTAGTGTCTAAAATAATGCATCTGTCATATATAGGATATCTCTCCTCATCCCTTACACTTAATATAGAAGTCTACTTTTTTGCTTATGATTTTATAGCATGCTTCTACATTTCAACATTATGAAATTTCAGTGGAAACATCCTGAAAAGAATCTGAAAGCACAGTGGGTTTAACATTCTTTTTAACTACAGTCTTCAAGACGATAGTTTATTTTTCTCCCTGCTTAATTTTATTGAGGTTGCTTCCAATAGTATATATAAAATTGTTTCTCAATTTTTAGTAGCATCTCTAAATCACACTGTGGACCAGTGGCTTCTAGAAGATAGGAGCCAATGCCAGTGAAGGTACTGAGATTATTATGCTCTATTAAAGAAAAAATGTAACTTTTAACTTAAGTTGTCTGTTCTGTTCTATGTTTTTTCCTCAGTCTTTCTACTGTGAGATCTGGCTTACCTTAGCCCTTTAATCTACAGTTGCCTTTTATAATGTCTCCAATAGCCCGTGTCTAATATTTCTACATATACTACATGAAAAATGAAGTTGAAACAATTGTTGAATGACTGAAATCCTTTATCAAAAAGCTCTTAAGTAGCAAATTATAATTCTATGATTCATGTCCACCTTAAAACCAGGGAGCATGAAACAAAATTGAACCTATAAAGCTATCTTTCTTGAAAGTCTGACATTGAAGAATAAATTTAATAATATCAAATAGTACCTTAAAAGCACAAGTGTGACATGGGTTTAATATTTGAAGACTAAGATATTAAATCTAATATTAAAGTTTTGGTTCTCTCTGCAGTTATAATTTCTGCCTTGCTTTATGGAACAAAAAGATGCATTGTTTATAGGAGATATCTTATAATGCTATAAAGGAAATGTAAATGCTACTGATAAAGACTCATCACATTAAGGTGAAAAGAGTTTAATATTCTTTTTCAAGTGAACACCAGTAGCATTGGGATCTATGTTATGAACCTATCTTCAAGCTGGTAGACTGGATATGTGATTGGGTTGCCTGACCTCCCAAAGGAATACTTTTCTCTTATTATATAGCCTAGAAATCTGAAAATGTAAAGTGTTTCAACATAATTCTGAAAAAAGATCTAAAAAAAAACCCCAGCAATATCAAACAGCAGGGACATATATTTCAGGACTATACCATGCACATGTGTAGTAGTTAACACACTTAAAGAGAATTGATCCTATGAGGGTACAATTTTATAACATACTATCATAACTAAAACAATTGTCATGGTAATCGTTATCAGATGTATGTATAGACTGGGATGATGACTGCTTTGATTCATTGGGTTCTCTGAAGAGGTACTTTACAATGTATGAATATTTTTTAAACAACATACAAATTAGCTAAGGAAATTTGCAAACTCTGGAAAAGTACGACATGTAGCTCATTCTATGAATATAAACATGCATGTAATCATCAGGTAAAATACAGGTAGAACTGCATGCTAGTTCTAGCATGAGTCAGTAGTCTCTCCTCACTAAGAGGTTAAAGAGAGCCCATAAACCAATGGAGAGGAATACCAGAATAAAACACCAAAGCTTTATTTTTCTCTTGGCTTCTTTGTTTCATTGTGTATTCTCTTGTGAGTCTCTTTCTTGATAAATTAACTTAAAATGAGTTTTTATGTACGCATGATATGTATAAATTCAGGTATTACCAGTTGTTAAACTTACAGTGTCCCCACCCTCCAGTTGTTACGATGTAATATATAGTTATTACCATCTATCTGTATTTGTTACTCTGTATCCATCATCTTCCTGAGTTAGTAAAGTGTAACAGCCATGTTATTTCAGTCTCAAGAAAGTGGTTTACTATAATAACAGACAAAATCCTATTATATGTTGTATGTAGGTAGTATTATTAAATAACTGAAAAACTCAAGACCTACAAAGGCTGAATGAATTCTCATAGTTATTTAGAGATCAGGAGGTAGAAACCTACCAGTCTCCTAAGAGGAAGGTTGACCGTGCCTGAATAACATGAATGAATCAGAAATGAATGAATTCTTACTAAAGCACCAACCCAGCCAATTACTCACCATAATTGCTGATTGAGTAGAATTGATTAACACTCCTCACATGTGTCCTACCCCATTGCAGAAGAAAACAGGAATTTTATCTAGAAAAAAAGATAAACTCAATCATATCCTTTATGTTTCCTTAATATATATGTTTGCATACAATAAAAAAGTCCTTATTGGATGGATTTCCCAAGAGACACAGAGAAGATACTATAAATAAAATTAGAGATAGTTGAATACATCTCAAGGAAGCTTTGAAAGAGAGAATACGAATTAAAGAAAAATAAAGATCAGTGTATAAGCTGCAGTGAGAAATTAAAATATATGTGCAATTGAAATGCCAAAATGGAGGACAAAGACAAATATTGGGAAATCAATATTTAAAAGCAAAATAACTAAAATGTTTCATAAGTAACAAATGGAATCAAATTACAGATTAAAAAATCTAACAGCACCCAGCAGGATAAATAAGAAATGATCACACCAAAGATCATTGCAATCAAATTATTAAATACCAAAGAAAAGGAAAAATAAATAAAACCATTATATGTTATTTTAAAAGAGAAGCAATAAAATATGAAGTTAATTTTCCAATAGTAACTGTAAAAGACAAGAGAAAATAAAATGATATCTTTAAGTGCTAAAATAACTCAAATTTTATTTATTTATTAACTTTTATTTTACTTTCAGAGAGTATATGTGCAGGCAGGTTCGTTACCTGGGTATATTATGTGATGCTGAGGTTTGAAGTATGAATGACTCCATCACTCAAGTACTGAACATAGTACTTGATAGTTTTTAAACCTTCGTCCCCTTGTTTCTCCCTTCTGATAATTCCTGGTTTCCATTCCTACATCTTTGTGTCCATGAGTACCCAATGTTTAGCTCCCATTTATAAGTGATTACATGCCATGTTTTGTTTTCTATTCCTGGATTCCTGCTTTGGACAATGACCTCCAGCTGCATCCATGTTGCTGCAAAGGACATAGTTTTGTTCTTTTTCCTGGCTACACAGTACTCCATGGCAGTATGTACTATATTTTCTTTATCCAGTCCACCACGGATGGGCATCTAGGTTGATTCCATGTTGTTATTTGTGAATAGTGCTGTGATGAACGTGTGAGTGCATTCGTATTTTTGGTAGAAAGATACGTTTTTGTCGTTGTTGTTTTTGTTATACACCTAGTAATGGGATTCTTGAGTCAAGTGGCAGTTCTGCTTTTGGTTATTTCAGAAATTGCCAAACTGCTTTCCAAAGTGACTAAACTAGTTTACATTCCCGCTAGCAGCGTATAAGTGTTCCCTTTTGTCTGCAGCCTCACCGGCATCTGTTGTTTTTTGACTTTTTAATAATGACCATTCTGACTGGTATGAAATGGTATCTCAATGTGGTTTTGACTTGCATTTCTTTGATTATTAGTGATGATGAACATTTTTTCATATATTTGTTGGACACTGGTATATCTTTTGAGAATGGTCTGCTCATATCTTTTGTCCATTTTTGTGGCATTATTCATTTTTTGCTTGTATATTTGTTTAAGTGTCTTATAGATTCAGGATATTAGACATTTGTTGCATGTGTAGTTTGAAAATATGTTTTCCTATTTTCTAGGTTGTTTGCTTAGTCTGTTGATAGTTTCTTTTGCTGTGCTGAAGCTCTTTAATTCAATTGGGTCCCACTTGTCAACTTTTGTTTATGTCATAAAATTGTTTTTGACAACTTAGTCATAAATTCTTTCCCAAGGCTGAGGTCCAGAATGGTGTTTTCTATGTCTTCTTCTAGGATTTAAGAATCCCAGTTTGAAGTCCTACATTTAAATCTTTAATCCATCTTCAGTTAAGTTTTGTATATGATAAAACATAGGGGTACAGTTTTATTCTTCTGCATAGAGCTACCTAGTAATACCAGCATCATTATTAAATGGGGAGTCTTTTCTCCATTGCTTATTTTGTAGACTTTGTTGAAGATCAGATGACTGAAGATGTGCTGCTTTATTTCTGGTTCTCTGATGTACCCCATTGGTCTGTATGTCTGCTTTTGTACAAGTACCTAGCTGCTTTGGTAACTGGCTTTATAGTATATTCTGAAGTCAGATATTGTAATGTCTGTGGCTCTGTTCTTTTTGCTTAGGCTTGCTTTGGCTATTTGGGCTCTTTTTGGGTTCCATGTGACTTTTAGAGTAGTTTTTTCTAGGTCTATGAAAAATGACATCAATAGTTTGGTAGAAATAGCATTGAAAGTGTAGATTGCTTTGGCCACTATGACCACTTTAATGATATTGATTTTTCCAATCTACAGAGAATGATGTTTCCCCATTTGTTTGTTTCATCTATGATTTCTTCTAGTAGACTTTTGTTGTCCTTCACTTACAGATCGTTTACCTTTTTGGTTAGATGTATACCTATATATTTAAAAAATTTTTTGTGGCTATTGTAAACGGGATGTCACTCTTGATTGGGCTCTCAGGTCAACCTTTTAGTAGTGTATATAAATGCTACTAATTTTTGTATGTTGAATTTGTATTCTGAAATTGTGCTAAAGTCATTTGTCAGTTCCAGAAGCCTTTTGGTAGAATCTTTAGAGTTTTCTAGGTATAGGATGATATTTTCCACGAAAAGAGATAGTTTGACTTCTTTGCCTATTTTATTGCCTTTTCTTTCTTTCTCTTGCCTGATTACTCTGACTAGGACTTCTAGTACTATGTTGAATAGGAGTGGTTAGAGTGGGCATCCTTGTATTGTTCTAGTTCTCAAAGGGGATGCTTCCAGTTTTTACCCATATGATGTTGCCTCTGTGTTTGTCATAGATAAATAACTCTTACTATTTTGTGGTATGTTTCTTTGATGCCTAGTTTCTTAAGTTTTTTTTATCCTAAAGAGATGTTGGAATTTATTGAAAGCTTTTTCTGCATCTATGGAGATGATCATATGGTTTTCATTTTTAATCCTGTTTATGTGATGAATCACCTTTATTGATATGTGTATGTTGAACCAACTTTGCATCCAAGGAATGAATCCTACTTCATCATGGTGGATTAACCTTTTGATATGCTGTTAAATTCAGTTTTGTTGAGCATTTTTGTTGTATTTTGTTGAGGATTTTTGCATCTATGTTCATCAGGGATATTGGTCTGTAGTTTCCTGTTGTTGTGTCTTTGCCAGGTTGATACTGGCTTCACAAAATGAGTTAGAAAGGAATCCCTCCTCCTCATTTTTTTTTTGGAATACTTTCAGTTAAATTGCTATCAGCTTTTCTTTGTACCTCTGGTAGAATTCAGCTGCAAATCCATTTCATCCAGGGAGCTTTTTTTTTTCAACCCACAATTTATCCTCCAGATAAAGTATGCTCTAAAAAAAAAAAAAAACCTGAAAGATTCATCAGCAGCATACCTTTACTATAAGACATATTAAATAAATTATTGAAATTTAAGGAAAATAATTCCAAGATGCATGGAACTTTAGGAAAGATAGAAAAGTACCAGAAAGAGAAGATATATAGTAGTTATAAAGGAATATTGTTAAAGAGAAATGATGTATAGCCTGTAACATATGTAGCAATAAAATAAATGGCAACAATAATGGTGTGAAGTATTAAGTATTATGTTTCATTAATTGTTCAGGAAGCTAAAGTACTCATTTCAATTGACTTTAGTAGGCAAGAATGCATGTTTTATGTCTAGAATAACCATTATAAAAAAGATAACACAAGCTAGTGTAGAAGAAAAATAAAATAACAAAATAAAAACATTTGACTAACACCAAAGAGAGTTAAAAAAAAAAGGTAGAATGGGAGACAAAAACAGAGATGGGAAATGAACATCAAACATTAATACATACTGCTTCCATTTATTATAGTAAATTAAAGTTTATAATTACATTCTTTAAAAGTCAGTTGAGTTTAAAAAAAACATTAAAAAATGGTGCTGATTGTACATAGGTGACAGAAATTTGGAAAATGCTGTCACAATAAATATTACAGGGAAGCAGAAGAAAATGTTTTCTGAATTTAGGCAAATTAGATTCAGTTCTGGCTATGCCACTAGCTGTCTGTATAACCAGGCAATAGCAACCTGTGTTTGAAAAGCAAAAGACTATTTTTCAAAGATTTTCATGTGTGTGTGTGTGTGTGTGTGTGTGTAGTATATGTATATATGATTCCTCAATCACTTTTTATGGAAATGATAACTATTATTTGCCATGTGTTAATATTTACACATGTAGGTTATTAAGGGCCAATATACATTTTTGTTTGTGTTAAAAAGTCCAAAAGAAATTTACACACATAATGAATTTATGGAATTGAAGGACATAGATTATTTAAGTGATTTTGGAGAATATGAGTGATGGACCATAGCCATCCATGCAGTAACTCTTTATTGATTACATAATATATGTTAGTCTTTGTGCTAGCCACCAGATATTGTAAGATAGGAAAAACACATGGGGATCCGTCATTGCAGTGAGTATTAAGTAACAGAATAGAGCTAAGTCTCAAATTGAGCAGTGGCACAGAAAAAGGAACAATTTGTTTTGTTAGAGTCGGATGCTGAAATCTTTACAAAAGACCAGACACATTAGCTATGCCTTAAACATTTAATAGCTCACTTACTTGGAGAAAGAATAATTAACCAGTTTTGAAAAATAATACAAATAGATTCACACTTTTAAAAAGAAAAATAGTTACTTAAAATGGATAATTTAAATTGTTTAGCATTATAATCTCTGAAATGCAGACTGTACATTACCTTCACATGAATTGTGACATGTGATTTAGTGTGTTTTTTAGATTGGTTTTGTTTTGAGGCAACTGAAGCTAGTAAGAAAGTTAACAAGAAAGTAAGTCAAGGTATTTTCCTTTGATCAAGTTTTAAATGTTTCTTTATTTGATTCATTATCCATTTGCCTTGTAGTTTAAATTTCTTTTGCTGAAAATCAATGAAAATAAATTCCGGTATATACTGGACCCTTAAAAAATTATGTTTTAAGCCACCAAATAACTGTGTAATCAATTGTTATATCAAAATAAAATATTTTCTACTTAATTCTATACTTCAGGATTCTAAAACTAAATTTATCTTTTAATTTCACATCATACAGTCTAATTTTTTCTCAAGATGAATAATGTATGTTATTTTAATACTATAACCAAAAAAATCCACTTACACTATGGGAAAAACTTAATCATGAATTGTGGTAAGAATGGATCAATACCCACTCCATGTAAGAACAACTTAAGATTTTTGAGCTTCTGGAGAAAGCCTTAATCATGTAGTGGAGAAGTAAGCATGTTTCTTTAGCTTACATATTACTTAATGCACACTGCCCTTAATTATCAAATTATCATTTCAATGACATAGAGAAAATCAATCAATCAGTATCAATTTTTTTTTTATGTCTGTTTGTTTTGGTTTTTTTGAGACAGAGTCTCGCTCTGTCGCCGAGGCTGAAGTACAGTAGCACAAACTTGGCTCATTGCAACCTCCGCCTCCCAGGTTCAAGCGATTCTCTGGCCTCAGCCTCCTGACTGGCTGGGATTACAGGTACATGCCACCATGCCCAGCTGATGTTTGTATTTTAATAGAGATGAGATTTCACCATGTTGACCAGGCTGGTCTCACTCCTGACCTCAGGTGTTCCATCTGCCTCGGCATCAATTTTACATGTAAAAGTTAGTATGAGCTCACACACAGGCATTTCCTGACAGTAATTCTACAATAGATCAAAATTCAAATATTTAATGAAATATAATATCTTCTGAATCTCTCCTCTTCATCACTACTGTCCTACCCTTACTTGGACTTCTACCACACTCTCTCAATTGACATTCCTACATCCATTCTTGCTCCACAAGAAAATCTTCTCCGTACCATGGCCAAAGTGAGCTATTTGAAAATGTAATCATGGTCAGGTGATCCAACTACTCATAACTTTAATAACTTCACATTGCTTGTAAAGATCAAAACCGTTAATAAAAAGGTCTGACCCTTCTCAATAACTTTTTAGTCCTGCTCTTTGAATTCCAGTCACACTGGGTTTCAGTTTCTAATATTTGAGTAGCTTTCTCTACAGCTAGCCCATTGTGTCTGATACCCCTCTGCTTAGAGTAGCCTTTCTATTGCCCTGTGCATAGTTAACTCCTCTTCATCCACTAAATCTCTCAGTCAGCCAATCCTCAGGAAAAGCTTTTCCTGACCTCTGTGACAACATGATGTTTTTCTATAAAAATTTATTTTGGTTTCATGTCCTTGTTGCTGTTGTTGTTGTTGTTTTATTGTAGTTTAGGTTCTGGGGTACATGTGCAGATCATGCAGGATTGTTGCATGGGTACATATATGGCAAGATGGTTTGCTGCCTTCATCCCCCGACCACCTATATCTGGTATTTCGCCCCTTATTATCCCTTCCCACCCCCCGATGTCCCTCCCCTAGCCCCCTGCAACTGACCTCAGTGTGTGATGCTCCCCTCCCTGTGTCCATGTTCTAGTTGTTCAACACCCGCCTGTGAGTGATAACATGCAGCGTTTGGTTTTCTGTTCTTGTGTCAGTTTGCTATGAATGATGGTTTTGAGATTCATCCATATCCCTATGAAGGACATGAACTCATCATTTATTTTGGCTGCATTGTATTTCATGGTGTATATGTGCCACATTTTCTTTATTCAGTCTATTGATGATGGACATTTAGGTTGATTCAGGTCTTTGCTATTGTAAGCAGTGCCACAATGAACATATGTGTGCATATGTCCTTATAACAGAGCAATTTATAATTCTTAGTTATATACCCAATAATGGGATTTCTGGGTCAAATGGAATTTCTATTTCTGGGTCCTTGAGGAATTGCCACACTGTCTTCCACAATAGTTGAAATAATTTACACTCCCACCAATGGTGTAAAAGTGTTCCTGTTTCTCCACATTCTCTGCAGCATCTGTTGTCTCCTGATTTTTTAATGATCGCCATTCTAACTGGTGTAAGATGGTATCTCAATGTAGTTTTGATTTGCATTTCTCTTATGACCAGTGATGATGAGCATTTTTTCATATGTTTATTGGCCTCACGTATGTCTTCTTTTGTAAAATGTCTGTTCAGATCCTTTGCCCACTTTTGAATGGGTTTGTTTGTTTTTTTCTTGTAAATCTGTTTCAGTTCTTTGTAGATTCTGGAGATTAGCCCTTTGTCAGATGGGTAGATTGCAAAAAATTTTTCCCATTCTGTTGGTTGCCAGTTCACCATGTCTTTGCAGCACTCAAGCAGGTGTATTTATAGCTTTAAATAATTTGATTAATATCTTATCCCTTCACTAAATAATGAGGCCTATCCAGATTCACACTGTATGTTTTTTTTTTGTTTATTTTGTTTTGTTGAGATGGAGTCTTGCTCTGTCATTTAGGCTGGAGTGCAGTGGCACGATCTCGGCTCATGCAATTCCATCTTCTGGAGTCAAAAGATTCTCCTGCCTTAGTCCCCCAAGTAGCTGGGCTTACAGGTGCCTGCTGTCACGCATGGATAATTTTTATGTTTTTTGTAGAGATGAAGTTTCATCATGTTGGTAAGGCTGGTCTGGAACTCCTAACCACAAGTGATTCACCCACCTTGGCCTCCCAAAGTGCTGGGATTACAGGCATGAGCCATCGAGCCTGGCCACACTGTATGTTTTTTCTCACCACCTGCTCCTCAGCACCTAGAAGAGTAAGCTTGGTACATAATGAGATCAAATACATTCTTATTTCATATTCTTACATTATTTAAACTAAGTAAAAAGTCATCACATTTGAAGTTAATTCCAATAGCATAAGAAGGTACACACTGACCTTGTTTTGGCTAAACCCAAAATTTATTAAACAATTTTCTAGTTGTGATTATAGAGAGGTAAACTATTTGTTGAACTCATATGCTGGCAATAGGCAAGTTATAATTATATAAGAAATTTTATTTTTATTGTCTATATGTATTTTAATTGAATAATTACCTGCAAAGATTTTATAATGATAATGTAATACAGTAAACTACATTTATTTTAAGTTTATTGGCAGAGTGGTACTGTGCTAAACAATTTTTAAATATTACCTTATTTTGTCCTGATATGAGCAATTGCAAATGAAGTAAGCCAGATTGCCTTACTTCAGAGCCTCAGTTCTTCATAGGTATACTGTTCCTTTTTCATAACAATTTCATATATGTAATATTAGCCTTTATTGTTAAGCATCTGTTATGTGTCAGACACTCTAAAAGTATATGATCTCACTGATCCTCATAGCTGGATAGGTATATATCATTATCCCTATTTATTAGATACTCTATTTGAGGAATTGCATTTATTGGAAATTTAAAATTGATGATTACGAATGGGGCAATCACTAATGCTTAGATATAATTATGTTTTCCAAATCAGAACTTATCTTAGGAAGAAATGCAAGCTTACTCTTCCATTGTTATAGTTTCCGAATTCTCTAGCAGCATTGCATATGCTTACATAATACTGTTTTTGGTAAAACCATATTACAAATAAGGACTGTTGCTGCTTTGAATGTTGGTTTTTAGGTAATCATATTATCCTACAAAAGTCAACTATTAGTAGATAATGTAGAGCTTTGTGCACCAAAAATAATAAAATAGCAAGAATCTCTCATTGCCCATTATGAGTACTAGTCGTCTATATTCATATGAGACTAGATGAAAAGCTCATTTTCTTTGTCCCAAACGTCGATGTCTAGAATTGGACTAAAATGTGTAAAAGTGGTTCAGGAGATTCTGTCTCCTGGATAAATATTCCCTGGGCAAAAGGGAGAAATGATTTGGAGAATATGAGTGTTAAGTTTGCTTGCTCATATTCTACTCAGAATTTCTTTTCCTATAAAGTGGGCCCTCTGATGGTACCATTTTTTAAAAAATTCCATTTATTTTAATAGTACTTCCAAGAAAAACAGCACCTTCATAACACCAGTTGCCTAATTAATCTTTTATAACTATTAGGCAAATGAGCTCCACAAGTAATAACTACTTAAGTAGAAGTTCTTAGGAAACTCGAAATATATTAGAGTGTGGAGCTGTGTCTGCAAAGGCAGATGAAAGAGACAGCTGAAGCAATTATCTAGATTTCTGAAAAATGGAAACAAGATAATTAAGATAATGTGATTAAAAATTGAATTTTTTTAACGTAACACCAGTGGAAACAAGATAATTAGGATACTTTGGTTAAAAAATGAATTTTTTAATGTAAGAAGTTGCCTGGTCATGAGTCAATGTTAGTTGTGGCAAAGTTTATAGGGCCATGTTCAGATCAAGTTTCCATAAAGGGGAGAAATTCATGCCACAGACTGCTTTATTGCAGCATCTTGATTCTTTGATGCCACTTAATATCCATTTTGGTAAAGATTCTATTTCGGAAAAAACATCCTGCTATAAAAAATAGAGGTGATTTAGAAAATTCAGAGAAAAAACTTAGAAAAGTATTATGTAGCATTTTAGGTAAACCATTCTAATTTTAGCTTAATGTTTTGTATTTGTAAGAAGGCTTTGGAGACTAAACTGATTTTACAAAACTTTCCAGTGAAGGAATACCTTACTCTTTGGACAAGGTTCTAAGGTAATGGATAGGGTCACACTTTCTAGTATTTTGATCCTGCAGGTGACTCAAACAACCCTACAAGATGGTTAATACTCTTACCTTCATTAGGGTAGTAAGGAAACTGATTTAAGTTAGAATGGCAAAGCCAACAGTCAAAAACACAGACAGACAAGCTTTCTTTTTTTCTTTTCCATTTTCTTTTTTAAGATAAAAACAGTTAATTCCTATGGACAATAAAAATTCAAAAGGCATAAAGACTACATAGTAATAAGCAAATCTCCCTCTTTCCTCTACTTCTGGCCACCCATCCCTTTTCCTTAAAAGACCTATTGTTACCCATTTACTTATGTATCTTTTTAGTATCTTTATATGTACATCGAACATTTTTATATATGTCTTTATGTAAGTAGATAAACAAATGATCAGTCATGCACCATTCTCCATCCTTTGTTCAGTTTTTAACGTAACATGTAGGTATTTACATACGAATATAAAGCCACTTCATATTTTCTAGAAGATATGTAATATTGCATTGTATAGTGTATCAAAATATCCATGAGGGACAGAATATTGTTTCTCATCATATTTGATTACTATATATGCTGTGAAGATTTTTTTTCTATATTTCATTTAGTAATTTTGTTTTAGGTATACATTTTGTATATAATACATAAACTTTGCTTTTAAAGATAAAATTTTATTGTTTAAACCATTTGGACTTAGTGTTATGACAGGCCTATTTTTATCATTTTTATTTTATGTTTGTTCTTTTTATAATCTGTTTTATTTTCTAGTCCATCTATAATTTCTTTTAGTAATTTAGAAAGTCTATATTTTTAATTGATAATATATTTATTCCTCTAGTTTTTGAGACATTAGGTATGCATTTTCCTTGGTAAATAATGAAAAGGTTAGTTTAGTCCATATTAGTTTAGTTCCTCAATTTTTTTCTTCATCACGCAAGTGGAATATTATTTTTATTTTACTTTAAAATAAACTTCTCTTTTTGTACTTTAAGTACTACTCTTGCTCCTGTCTATAAAATAATAAGTTAGTTTCTCACCTGTTTTCCTTTCCCACCCAACTTTTGTCAGTGAAATCATTTTTGCATGGTAAATGCTAATAATATTTGCATTTATTTTCTTCCAGTCATAGTCTTTGTATCGCAGCTGAACGATTCAGTATTCACTTCTATTTTTTTCTTTACTTTTTCCATTAACCACTTGGTTAGTGGAAATTCATCCTCTTCTACTATTTCCATACAGGTAACTGTATCCCAACTTTAAAAAAAGTTTATTGTCTTTATAATTGGACAATAGTTTAACTACTTATTAATCAGAGTTCAGTGCAGGGGAGCAAAATTTACGTTTTTTTTTTTTCTCTACTTTTTCCATTAATCACTTGATTAGTTGAAATTCATCCTCTTCTGCTATTTCCATACAGGTAACTGTATCCCAACTTTTATATATAGTGGCACTTTAGATTCTGGGGTACATGTGTAGTACATGCAGGATTGTTGCATAGGTACATACATGGCAGTATGGTTTGCTGCAGCCATCCCCCAATCACCTGCATCTGGCATTTCTCTGCATGTTATCCCTCCCCACCTCCCTACCCCGCACTGTCCCTCCTCTATTCCCACCCAACAGACCCCAGTGTGTGATGCTCCCCTCCCTGTGTCCACGTGTTCTTATTGTTCAACACCCGCCTATGAGTGAGAACATGCGGTGTTTGATTTTCTGTTCTTGTGTCAGTTTGCTGAGAATGATGGTTTCCAGATTTTCCATGTCCAACTTTTTTTGGAATTATTTATTGTCTTTATAATTGAATAATAGTTTAACTACTTTATTAATCAGAGTTCAGGGCAGGAGAGGAAAATTCACCATAAATATTTAATGTAGCCTTCATAAATATTTTGCAGAACAATATGGAACTCATCTGACAGCAGAGTTATTACTTCTGAGGTGAGCACTACAAATACTGAATTAAATCTATAAACCCATAGCTGATAATCGGAGCTTAGGAAGACAGGATTAAGAAGCTGCCACTCAGATAGATACATTCATACCTATCTTTTGACATTTAAAATCCTGGAGAATAAAAATGTGGAATGTTGTTGCAGGAAACTTGTGTCCATGCTTATTAAAAGGTCAGAAAGATGAACTCTGCACATTTCTGCCTTCTAAATCTCATGAGTGCATCTAACTTATAGATTGTGATTTGAAGTAAGAACCATATTTGGAAATGAGTCTGGGCAGTGTTGTTTTTACCTTTCCCTCATCTACAGTCCTGCTGATTAAATTAATCAACTAACACTTGGTTATCTTGGTATAAAATTTGAGAATCATAGTTTTCTTTCTTGAGAAGCTTAAGCAGTTTTATGTTCTGAATGTTATTATGAAGGAATCTAAGAATAATAACCCCCTTTCCTGTTTTATTGGTAAATTGGCATTATTGCTTTTATACTGAAAGACATATCTTTAAGGTTAGGTAATTTTAATAAGATATATTTGATATTGATTTTTCTGAATTGTGTTTAATTCTGAAGCATAATATATCTTCGACATGTTTTCAATATTCATTTATTTCTGGAAAAATTAAATTTTTCTTTGAATATATTTGTTACTACCTTTCTTTTGAAGTTTTAAATGTATATAGATGGAATCTCTTCTTGTTGGTTTTCCATAGACAGCTTTTTATTTCTCACTTTTTATATGCTGAATTTAATTCCATCTGAATGTTCTCAGTCTTCTAAATCTTATCCTCCTATCATTCTGTATTTTCGGGTGTCTCCTTTGTACTAGTTAATTTCTGTAACATTTTTCTTCTTTGCTTCCTTTGGTCTTTAGTTCTGTCTGCTGATGATTTATCTCTACATGATATCTCATTTTATATTCACTGAGATCGTGGATATTTTTCTACATGATTTTGTCATGTAAAGGCAATTTCTTTTTTTTTTTAATTATAATTTAAGTTCTGGGGTACGTGTACTGAACTTGTAGGTTTGTTACATAGGTATACATGTGCCACAATGGTTTGTTGCACCCATCAAGCCATCATCTACATTAGGAATTTCTTCTAAGCCTATCCCTCCACTAGCCCCTCACCCCGCAACAGGCCCCAGTGTGTGATGTTCCCCTCCCTGTGTCCATGTGTTCTCATTGTTCAACTCCCGTTTATGAGTGAAAATACACGGTGTTTGGTTTTCTGTTTCTGTGTTAATTTGCTAAGAATGATGCTTTCCAGCCTCATCCATGTCCCTGCAAAGGACTTCAACTCATCCTTTTTTTTTTTTTTTTTTTTTTTGAGTCGGAGTCTCACACCATCACCCAGGCTGGGGTGCAATGGCACAATCTCAGCTAACTACAACCTCTGCCTCTGGATTCAAGTGATTCTCCTGCTTCAGCCTCCCAAGAAGCTGGGATTACAGGCACCTGCCCCTGTTGCCAGCTAATTTTTTGTATTTTTAGCAGACAGAGTTTCACTATGTTGGCCAGGCAGGCCTCAAACCCCTGACCTTGTGATCCACCCACCTTGGACTCCCAAAGTCCTGGGATTACAGCCATGAGCCACCATGCCTGGCTTAACTCATCTTTTTATGGCTGCATAGTATTTCATGGTGTATATGTGCTACATTTTCTTTATCCAGACTATCCTTGATGGGTATTTGGGTTGGTTCCAAGTCTTTGTTATTGTGAGCAGTGCTGCAGTGAACATACATGTGCATGTGTTTTTATAGGAGAATGATTTATAATCCTTTGGGTATATACTCAGTAATGGGATTGCTGGGTCAAATGGTATTTCTGGTTCTAGATCCTTGAGGAATTGCCACACTGTCTTCCACAATGGTTGAACTAATTTATACTTTCACCAACAGTGTAAAAGCATTCCTATTTCTCCACATCCTCTCCAGCATCTGTTGTTTCCTGACTTTGTAATGATCACCTTTCTAACTGGCGTGAGATGGTATCTCATTGTGGTTTTGATTTGCATTGGTCTAATAACCAATGATGATGAGCTTTTTTTCATGTTTGTTGGCTCCATAAATGTCTTCTTTTGAGAAGTGTCTGTTCATATCCTTTGTCCACTTTTTGATGGGATTGTTTGTTTTTTTCTTGTAAATATTTTCAAGTTCTTTGTAGATTCTGGATATTAGTCCTTTGTCAGATGGCTAGATTGCAAAAGTTTTCTCCCATTCTATAGGTTGCTTGTTCACTCTGATGATAGTTTCTTTTGCTGTGCAGAAGATCTTTAGTTTAATTAGATCCCATTTGTCAATTTTGGCTTTTGTTGCCATTGCTTTTGGTGTTTTAGTTAGGAAGTCTTTGCCCATGCTTATGTCCTGAATGGTGTTGTAAAGGCAATTTCTTTATTCCTAAATTAGTTCTTGAATGCAAGATCATATGTTTGTCACAAATTATATTTCTTTAAGAAAACCTTTTTATATTTAAAGAATATCCTTTCTTGTCATTTTTTTGTTTCTTTATTTTTGTGGAGTCTTTGTGACTATCACGTATTAGTTTCCTATTGTTCCTGTTATTGTTCTGTCATTTGTTAAAAGAAGATGGGTTTTTTTCTTGTATCATCTTATAAAGGAGCATTCCAGGCAAGTATAGATTCTCCATGATTCACATGTAGTACATGTGTACACATAGTTTTGCCTTTGTATCTTTCCAGGCAACTGTGATTGGCAGCTGCCAGATTCTTCACAATATAACCCCTTTCCTCCACCCTAGTTCTCTAATATCTTACTCATCACTCCACTTTATCTGGGTAGTTTCTCTGTTTGTTGGTTCTTAATATATTTTACTGTCATGCCATGTTCATGATATACCTTTTCCACCATTCCAAAGAATTATTGGTTTTATTAATAAGAGTGGGATCTGTAATTGCAATCACAGAGTTCTGTTAGTTTCACTTGAGATCTGTAGCTGTAGCACTATTGAGCTTCCCAATGGGCTTTCAGTCTTCACTGCATTGGCCAGTCCTTTATCACATATTGTAGTTTGAATTACAGACAATAGTTTTTATCTAAGATGAGTTTAATTTTATTTAAGATAAGTTTCTCTCTCTCTTTTCCTCTCTCTCTCTCACACACACACATTAAGATGAAAGAAAAAAGGGGGAAGTGATATTTATTTTTTATTCATTTTTAAAAATGAAAACTAAAGTAACTCAAAGCTCATATTCACACTTACTGTTATACTACATTACCAATGCCCCACTACTATTTTTCCAAGTAATCTACCACCTTAGATTCCTTTTCATCCGAACTGAAGCTTCAGGTATTTACAAAGTTGTTTTGTTGTACTTTATAAAGAACTAAGTGAGATGATATTTACTATATTGTAAATGAGGGAAAATGAAAGATTTGGGCTTTAAGACAAATTTTTAAATTTCTGTTCAGAGTCTTTACATATCTCCTTAGGAATCATAAATTCAGCCTCAGTTACTACTGGTCACTGATGACCATGTGATATGCTTAGATATTACTTGAATCCCTGTTCTAAAAAGCCTGATATGTCACATGTTTTCTATCTTTATTCAGTATGTGTTGACATCTCCTCATTTAGGAAATATCTTCTTTCTTTTTTTTTTTGGAAAAAGAAAAGGAGAAAGAAAGAGACAGCAAAAGAAAGAAAAAAAGAATGAAAGAGAGAAAGAAAGAGGAAGAGAAAGAGGGAGAGAGAAAGGGATTCTTGTTTTATTGCTAAGGCTAGAATGCAGTTTAAAAATGTGTATTAAAAACCTCTTTTATGCCAATAATAGTGCTTAACAATGGAGACAGGAAGGAATACGGGATGAAAATAACAAATAAGCAGCCAACCAATATTTTATTTAAACCTGTGAAATGCTATGCAATTGCTGAGGAGTTATTTACTTCCAATTATGTGGTCACTTTTAAAATAGGTATAATGTGATATTGAGAAAAATGTATGTTTTGTGGATTTGGGGAGGAGAGTTCTATAAATATTTGTTAAGTCTAGTTGTTCCAGGTCTGAGTTCAAGTCCTGGATATCCTTGTTAATTTTCTATCTC